>JAPKLW010001916.1:59341-96360 GCA_026898455.1 Plectranthus barbatus | reverse complement strand
ATCATGTTTGGGAAGCAACTTGGAAATATTTATCTGATGATATATGATACAATAGATGCCTCATTTTAAACAATCAAGGTATGTCATTTATTTCCATTATACCAATAACTATATAAGTTATCAAATGCATATTTACAAATTTAAATCACTATCTAATTAAATTTAGAATTATATTAAAATAAAGGGATAAATTATTTTACTTTTATTATTAGTTTTTCAACATTACTAATTGTAATAATATATATTTGTTAATTAGAAGACTCTACGATATTTAATTTTATTTTTAAATAAATTTTGAATATAATATATTTATTAAAAAAATTCAGATTTGGTCAAGCAATGTCGTAAAATATTTATTAAGTATTTTTTTTGAAGGTTTACATCTCAGTGATGATGAGATAAAGAAACATGCTCTTGCCGAATTAGAGAAGATATTACAAAGATCGGGCTTCACTTTGAAAGATTTTACTGGAATGTCAACTGATTTTGCTAAGGTAACCATGCATGTCGGCAATAATTTAATAATGGATTGAATTAAGTTATGATCGTCTACAACTTGCAAGAGATCATGAATCTAATATGCGTAAGTTGACAGATGAATAAAAAATAGTATATGTTTCTGTTATTGAAAAATATTATTCAAATAATGGCAGACTCTTATTTGTATATGGATACGGAGGAACCAGAAAAACTTTTATTTGGAAAACATTATCTGCAGGGTTGAGATCAAAAGGTGAAATTGTATTAAATGTTGCATCCAGTGGAATTGCATCTTTGTTATTGCCCGGTGGTAGGACAACTCACTCGTGCTTTGCTATTCCAATTGATGTAAACGAAGATTCCATACGTTGCATAGAACAAAGTAGCCAATTAGCTGAGTTGCTGATATGTTGTAGGCTTATAATATGAGATGAAACACCTATGTTGCACAACCATTGTTTTGAAGCATTCGATAAAGCGATGAGAGATATAATACGATTCTAAAACACACAAAGCCATAATCTACCATTGGAGGAAAGACAGTTGTGTTTGGAGGTGATTTCAGACAAATTTTGTCCATCATTCAAAAAAGCAGCAAATGTGATGTAGTTAATGCAACAATTAACTCATCGTATTTATGGCGTCACGTATGTGTTTTGAGATTGATGAAGAACATGTGTTTGAATGTAATTCATGACGAAATGCAGTCTTCACAACTTAAAGAATTTACTGATTGGGTTGCATTAATTGGGGAAGGAAATCTGGGTCAACCAAATGATGGCGATTGAGTTATTGATATTCCTGAAGATATTAACATTAAATTTGACGGTGATCCAATTAAAGCTATTGTTGATAACACATATCCGACAACTGGTTTTGGATCAACAGATGTTTCTTTTTTGGAGCATAGAGCTATTTTGGTACTTACAAATAATGTGGTTAAGAGAGTTAATCAGTATATGTTATCACTGAATAACAATATTATCAAAGTATACTTAAGTTCAGATTCATTGTGTCGTACGAAAAGTATTATGTTATTCTTATTCATTGTGTCGCACACTCCAGAATTTTTGAATACATTGAAGTGTTCTGAATTACCAAATCATGAGATGACATTAAAAGTTGGGACACCGATTTGTTAAGGAATATTGATCATCCAGCTGGTTTATGCAATGGTACTCGGTTGATTTTGACACAAATTGGTAATCATGTAATTGAGGCCAAGATTTTAAGTGGAAAGAATGTTGGTGATAAGGTATTAATTCCCAGGATGACAATTATTCCATTTGATCCTCAAATTCCATTCAAATTTCAGCGAAGACAATTTCCAATATAACTGTTATATGCTATGACAATAAGTAAGAGCCAGGGGCAGTCACTTTCGCATGTAGGAATTTTACTCAGCAAACCAGTATTTTCTCATGGACAGTTGTATGTAGTTGTGTATAGGTTCACAAGTTGGCACTGGATTAAAGTTCTTAGTTTGTGACAAAGATAATAATAGTGTGTCGGAAACTTCAAATGTTGTGTATAAGGAAGTTTTTCAGAATTTGTAATAAATTTTAGCATTTGATATGTAAATGATCAATTGTCATAATATTAGATCATTTTATTTGTTACTTATATATGTTCTAAATTTCAGTTATCATAATTATATATATATATATATATATATATATATATATATTAATTTTAAAAAAATATTATTATAATTCATGATTCATTAAATAAATATATAAACCGCGCAACGCGCGGGTAGCAATCTAGTTGTTGTCAAACATTTCTGTCCGACTAATCCTGCGTTTTGCCAATCATATAAAGCTGCAATGAAAAATTGCCGTTGCATTTTTACTTTAATAGAATTAGAATTAGTGATGATGGTGTGTTTTTTTTTTTAGTAACAGACTTGAAATTGGGTAGCAAAATGGAGTATTATTCATTCGAATATAAACTTCAAAAAAAAAAAAAAAAAAAAAAGGGATAGAATTAGCAATAATTAATTAGATGAGTTACTAAACATGCCCATCTTATTCGAATTCTCAGGAGCCCATCTATAAATAACTGAGTCAAAATATGCCCGAATATAAAATACAATTTATCCTTCTTTAATTCACTATATATTGGCTAATACTAATACTACAATTATTTAATAGTTGTTGAAAGTTTTCCCCCACCCCACATGATACTTTACTAATATTTAGAAATCAACAATTCTACTTTCATCGAAATTCCTGAAGGGTGGACTAATTTACCTTTAATTAAGTATTTTACTTACAAAATGATTCAATTAATCATTAATTTTTGGATGTGTGAAAAACATATGTATTCCTGGACTTACATAAGACCTGGGCTTCGTCTCTTACATAGGAAATCTTCTATCATTAAATATTTAAATTATATGGAAGAAACTACGAAACCTTTTTCCAATTTACTCCAAATTTTACTTTCATAAAACGGATCAAGTGACTGATATGTTTTTGGTGTTGGCCCAGATTCAATATCATTTAGCATTTTGGCCCAATTATGAGCTGGGCAGTTTACTACGTGGCAATCAAAATTTAAAGTTCAGAGTTTGAACTCTGAGGGGGTGTTTGGTTCATGGGTATGGGTATAAAGGAATGAGTTTGATTCCAAAATTCATTGTTTGGTTTATGAGTATGGGTATGGAGGAATAGGTTTGATTTCCAAATAATTGGGAATGGTGATTCCCAACATAAATGGTGGGTATCATTTACATTCCCAAATTTAATCAACTTTATTATTTTTTATATCCTCTAATTTCTTTTATAATTATAATATTAATTAAAATTTATATAATTATTAAATTAGTAATGAAGTATTATATTAATTATAATTATCGTAATTATATATTATTATGATATTTTATTACTGATATTATTTTAATATTAATATTTATAATAGTATTATAATTATTTTTATTTAATTTTTTAAATCAAGTTTTATGTTAGTTTTTTTATTTATAAAAATATTATTATATTATTCCTATTTATTTTTTATTTCTGATTACTTATAAAATATTTTAATTACATTTTTTCAATATAAAATTAATGAATAGTTAATTGAAATAATAATTGATTTATTATATATATTTCCAAACTTTTTATTTTTTTAACCTATAAATTTTCAGATTACAAATAATATAATAATTAATATTATAATATTAATAAAAATATTTTTATTTTATAAGATAAATAAGAAGATAAGTATTTCATAATAATAATATTTATTACTTAATTAATATTACAATATGAAATAAGTAATTAAATATATAATAATAATAATAGAATCTTAATTATGATTAAAATATTATTTTAATTATATATTATTATTTTTATTATTAGTATAATAACATTTGTAAAATCATTTATTACATAATTAATATTATATTATTAATTAAATATAAATTATGAAATAAAATATTATTTTAATAATATAGTTTTATTAATATAATAATATTAGTATAATTATATTAATTATTTTAAAAATATTAGTTTAAAATTAAAGAAATTATTATTAATAATATTTTTATAATTATATTTTATTAATTTAATATTACTATATATTTTAATATTGTTATAATAAAATATTTTCTATAATTAAATGTTTTGATAATATTTTATACTATTTTTATTCTTGTATTAATTTTATATTGTATAAAATAAATATAAAGAAAAATATTTCAATGTAATATTATTTATTACTTTATTTTATTTATTGGTTTTTTATTACAAAATTAATTATTATTATTTAATTCTTTTTCCTAAATATATTAAGAAATAAAATATCAAAATTTAAAATGATTCCCAAACCATCTTATAAACTAAACATCTTTATTGAAATGGTTAAACCCATACTCATTCCCTCTACTTTCAAACCCATACCTATATCCATACCCATAGTGATTCCGACACTTAAACCAAACACCCCCTAAATGTTGTGAGGCTCAATTTTAATTCCATGAAGTTAAAAGTTCAATACAAACTATTACTTTTTTTTCAATTAAATAATTCTAACTATATAAATATAGGACTATTTTTTTTTTTTTGGGTAAAGAAAAACTACCTAAACTCACTAAAAATTAATTTTATTGAATACAGTACCATATGATTAGTAAATGACGTCTTTGACATATTAGAATTCCCGTCTTTCTTATATTTTTATTTTCTTCACAAACATTAAGGATTTTGACACTATTTATTTTTTGTTCCCAAACGACATCATTTAGAAGTACACGTATTATTTTATTTAATGACATAAAATTTCTCGAGTTAGTTTTTCATCACTGAGAAAATATTGTCATAGGTTTGTATAATTTATGTTGGTTATGTCAACTCCAAGTCTCGCATTGGAGAACTTTAAAAAAAAAGTTTTTTTTGTATAAAGAGTCAACATAACTTCCATTAGTAATGAGGCGTAGTTTGTATTAAGTTTGAAAAAAATATGCATGACTTGGAATATATTTAAGGGATGAGGTCCAATGTAGTCCCTCAATTATTTGGTAGGAAAAAAATGGACCCTCCATTACTATTTGGATCAATTAAAATTTTTAACTATTATAATTGATGCAATCAAACCCCTCATTAGAATAAACACTTAATATTTAAACACATTAATATCTATTGAGACACTAACACACATTTTCTTCTCACACACAATCAAATACAAAAAAGTTAATTTGAACTCAATGAAAAATCATACAAAACAAAAGAAACTCTCCTCGGCCAGCTGCCAATATAGCCTAGGTGCAAGTTAGCGCCATCGAGTCAAAATGGGGAACCACACAACCCATCGCTTCCCACCTTCCAAAAACGGTGCAGAGTGTCAGGAACCGTGATGTGCTTCACTTCAACCACAACTTGAATCAGTGCAAGCATAATTGGGTTGCGCTTTTGACCATGCATGATCGATCATTATTTTATTCAACTCTTCACCACTATTGATAGGTGTGTCTTGTTGGGATCGTGATCATGTTGAGTGTGATGGAAATGAAGTTGAGATTGTGTGAGCTGATGAAGAGGACGAGTCCATGCATGCAGTTTTAATACTTTTTTGAGTTTTTTTTCCGAATAAAGCGTTTACACGATTTTATTAGTTTGCTGCATTTTTAGCATGCACATGTCGTGCATGTGTTTTCTCTTTCTCTCTTCACGTTTAAAACACAACTTGTACGTCCTTCTCATTTTTTAGATGAAATAATATTCTGGAAAATATCTCTTCCCATTTGAATGCTTCGCATTATAACATGGTATCAAGCTCCAGGTTGCGATCCTTTTAGGTTTGTTTAAGATTGCATTGGCGAAGACACGACGCATTGCATGGCACACGCTAGCTCGAGAGGAGCAAGGTGATTTCTCGAATGTTAGAGATCATGTGCAGAATGAAAATCCATTTGCAGTGGGTAGACAAGTGGATCTCGACAAAGATCCTCTAATTCAGTTAGATCCAAGTGTTATGGAGGATGTGCTGTATATTCATCCCAACGATCAGACGTCGTTGCAGTTGGTGGCGATGCAATTAACAAGTAAAAACTTTTACACATGGAGTAGATGTGCTAGACGTGCATTAGGTGGAAGAAATAAGCTAAAAATCATAAATGGGATATAGGTGAGTCTGCTATTGATTCGCCTTATCATCGTGTATGGCTTAAGGCCGATTATATTGTTTATACTTGGATTATGAATTCCATATCCAGGGAACTGGCTGTTGGTTTCCAGTATATACACAGTGCCGCGAGATTGTGGGAAGAAATTGTGTCTAGATTTGATAGAAGTTGTGGTCCGAAGCTCTATCAGCTAGAGAGGGAATTAGTTAGTTGCATTAAAGGATCTCAATCACTAATGCACTATTTTAACGCTCTGAATTCACTTTGGGGGTGAGATTAGCATCATTAATGCTCAATCTGATTGTCTATGTGTATGGAGCTTCACAGAAAATGGATGATAAAAAGAAATCTATGAAGTTTTTGCATGGTTTAAGTAATTTTGATGTGGTTAGGAGTCAGATATTGTTATTAGATCATCTACCTAGTGTAAGTAGGATTTATTCCATGGTATTAGAAGATGAAGATCAGATGAAAGTTACCAGTTAAAATACTGTGTTAGGAAGCATTCCAACCTTATTTTGATTGTTTTGATGTGTCAAAAAATTATATAGAAACCACAAGTTTAGAGAGCTTCTAGAATAGCTCTAGTTTGTGCGAAACTTATAAAGTCCTGTATAGGATTATCATTGAGTTATAACATAGCTGCTCAAGACAAATTAGGTTCATAATTTAATGGACTAGTTTGGACCATGTGAGAAGAAGCTAGAACTGGCTACCCAGTTTTGAGACTGCCTACCAGTTAGGAACTGGCTTTCAGAGGAACTGGCGGAAGACGCTAGCTTGTTCTATCTCAAGCCTACAAGACCAGTCTCCACAGAAGATCATTACTCATGTACAGAGGCAAAGAAGACAAGTCAGAGGAATGTTTATCAAGACCAGACTTTAAGAATGGAGATTACTTAAAGTCTGGAGAACCTGGTGCTCAACCAGTTTCAATTTCTCAGACTAACGAAGAGTCGTTCTGACACATGACACAAAGTCATCAACCTGTGTCAGAAAAGGACAGAGCAAGTGCAGAAGTTCAGAAAAAGCAACATGTCCTTCGCAGAGAGGAGAGGCGCTGGATTGGACAACCTCTAGATTATCTCTTAACGGCTACAAATTTGAAACATCTCTTACTTAGTCTATAAATAAATGAAGTGCCCACAAAGGAGAGGTAACGAACTTACATAGATTCACATTGACTGACAACGAGAAGCCAAAACAGATCAATCAGAGATAAAATCTCAAGCTCTCAAGTTTTGAGGTTTTTTTTAAGCTCACCTTGTGCCATTTTTGTACACGAGACTCGTTGCTTCTCAGCACGAGTTACTTTTTGGTGTTCTTACTCTCCAAGTAAGAACACAACAGTTTCTACTCATCTCCAAGCAGGAACTATCACGAGCGTTTAGCCGCAAGACCAACGGTTCTGGGAAGAACCTTAAAGTTCCCAACTCCAGAGGAGGAGACTGCGTGGTGTGCCACACTCCAAGTCTGCGACACTGGAAGGAAGACAAAGCCCTGGGCGAGTAAGCTAATGGACTGGTAGACATTGACATCTACCAGCTAGCGATAGATCGTGAGCTCTTTGCATTCCCGAAAAGCTTAGTGATTTCCAGAATTCTGAAGAGAGGACGTAGGACTTTAGGCTCCAACCTCTATAAATCTTTGTGCACTTTACTGCTTTATTTATTTTCTTGCAAATATTTAAAACTCAACACATTCTAAGTGCTGAAGTATACTCTAACTTTATCTAACCTCAACTCACTAAACAAAACATTTTTTTGAACACAAACTGGTGAGCAACAACCAGTTTGTGACGTGCAATCCTGTTTAAACTTATTTTTGATGTGCATCAACTCTAATCTTTGGGACCAAAATATTGTGACCAATGAATCAATTATGTTTGCTTCACATAATAATGGACACCCATGAAATCGAATGAAGAAGCCAGGAACAATGAATACCAAGCCCTGGTTAAGCAAATAGAAGCAAAGAAAGTTAAAATGCAGCCATTGTAAGGCTAGAGGGCATGACGCAAAGGATTGCTTTAAGTTGCATGAGTTTTCAGATTTGTATAAAAACCTGAAAAAGAAATTAAAAGAGAGTCAGACTAAACTCTTTTATGTATCGCAATAGGAGCCTAGCCTCAATGATGGTTCACAAGTAGATATGGATAAGTTGATAGAAGACAAGATTGAAAGATGTTTTCACAAATATAAGGTTGATGATGAAAAGGTGCATTTGGTGACAAATGAAGTTGCCTCTTTAGATTTTTCTCTGCTTTTGAAGGTCAGTTTTTGTTTAGGGCTACAGATGGAGTGACTAATGATCACTAGATAAGACTCAGATGCTATTACCCATGTCTGTTGCAATGCAACATCCATGATTGATGTGAAACCTTTATCACCACCTCAGAAAGTGCACTTGTCTGATGGAGCTGTAAAATGGATATAGTAGGAAAGGAAAATCATTTTGAGTAAAAGTTTAACTTTGAAGAAGGTTTTGTTTGCTCATTCTTTCACACATAATCTTATTTCAGTGGCTCGATTGATAAATAAAATGAATGCTAAGTGTACTTTCGTGGAGACACATTGTCTAATCCAGAGAAAATGAGGGGATCATATTGGCATGGAAAAGACACTAGGGAAAATATATGTCCTGACTGCTCCAGTAACTCAAGAAGTCAATGCTCTTAGACATGAGAAGATCTTGTCAGCTGCTGACTTGCATAAGATTTTGGGACATGCCTCCTCACTACCATGCAACACTTATCTATGGTGAAGAAATTGTGTACACCTGCTATAGATGGCTGCTTGTGAAATATGTCATAAGGCCAAGTAGTGTAGAGATTTCTTTCCTTCGAGAGGAAACAGATCCAGGACATCCTTTGAATTGGTTCATATGGATTTATGGGGACCCTATAAGGGAGAAATTATCACCAACACTTCATACATGCTGACTCTAGTAGAGGATTTTAGTCGTTGTACTTGCATCTTCTTGTTGTCATCCAGGAATCAAGTTTCTGGGATAATAAGAATTTCTTTTAATAATGGTTGAGACTTAGTTTGGAATCAAGGTGAAACAGGTGAGAATTGACAATGGAAGTGAGTTCATGAATAAAAAGATTCATAAGATTCCATCTAACACTAGTGTTATCCATCAAAGTACATGTACTTATACTCCTCAACAAAATGGTGTAGTCAGCTGCAGATAGCTCGAGCGTTATGTTTCAGAGTTGTTTACCATATAAACTTTGGTCTTACTCTTTGTTGCATGCAACATGGTTGATTAATAGGTTGCCTATAGCTCAATGATAAATTCATTATTTCACTCACTTATCTATATTATTTTCTACTATTTTATGTAGTTTTATTAAGTTTATATATATAATTCATGAATGAGTCTATTATATGTGGTGTTATGCTTGTTATGGTGCATTTTTGCAAGATTAAGGCTTAAATTCACTGGAAAACCGTTCCGAAAGCAGTGACGTGCAAGAGTAGCAGTGAATAGTTTCTCCACACAAGGAATTCGGGATATTGGCACATAGAAATGGATAGAGCTTTGAGTTAGCTTTCCAACGCAACTAGAACCGGGTCAATCGGAGTTCAGGAGTGAAAGTTATGGCCAAAATCGTGAGACCGTGCAGACGGGGCAGAACTCGACTTCGACCGACGGAGATTCGACCTTGACCGAGGGGCAGAGCTCGACTTCGACCGACGCCCACCCACCTCGGTCGAGGTGCGGCAAATCTGGTGGATTTTTGAGTTAAATTCGAATCAAATCATATATTTAGCCCTAGACTTGATAGGATACACATCTACACCTATAAATAAGCTTAAATTCGAGTTTTATTCATCTCCTATCACGATATATCATCCAGAATCATTCTTTACATCTTTTAACATTCAGCAACCTTTATTTTCCAGCACGAACCTTTATTTTCTTGTAAGTTATTTTTATGCACTTTAATAATATTTTTTCTTTTGGTTTTCTATCTGCTATGAGTGGCTAGAAACCCTAGCGCGTTCTAGGGCAACGAATATCAATCTGTGATGCATATAAAAAAATTTAATTGATTAACATTGAATTGCTTGGTTATGAATTCCTGTTTGAATTATTAGGATTTATAATTAATCAGATCGAGAGATAGAATTAATTCTAGGTTTACAGTTATTAATTGAAGGACTGAAAGGAGAAAATTAATAACAGGAAAAGGAATTCAAATACAATTAACAATCTGTCCTAGGGGAAGATAGTAATTGTATGGTTAATCTGAGGAATTATAAAATGTTGATTAGTATTGTGTTTTTTAGGCCGACAAAGCATATACATTCACATGTTAGTAACCTAGGCTATAATTGTCTGACCAAGAAACTATAGTATTTTATGATTTCCCACCAATGCAAGTTAATTGATATGTGTTTTGATTGATAGTTCGCCCTAGGATCTGTGTCTTTAATATGCATTCAAAACCCTTTAAATTTTCGTTTTGTTAACTTTACTTTTCAAATAAAAAACCCCAATTTCTGTTGACTCAAACAATAGATCTTATGATTATAGCTAGTACATAGAATAATTTCGTTACACAATTTCTCTGGGTTCGACAACCTTATGGTACTCATATAAATTTATTTGTCACTGTGTCTGTAATTAATATGTAGAATTTTACAGTGATCACTCAACTGCAATGGAAGAGTCCTTATGAAACCTTGTCTAAGAAGTTAGTTTAGCTGGATGATTATCATTCTTTAGAGTGTCTAGCATATGTAGTGAACACATCTCCTGACAAGCATAAATTTGACAGTAGAAGCATCACCTGTGCGATGTTAGGTATGATAATAGGTAAGAAATAGTTCACTTTGTATGATATAGAAAGTGTATGTGATTGCAGCTCGCGATGTTCATTTCTTCAGTCATGTATTTCCTTTTTCCACGAAAATACCAACTACTTCCACACCCACAACTAATATTAATCCTACTTCCTCCACCACCGATACACCAGACTATCTTGTATCACCCTACTCCACTACATTGATTCCTACAGAAACACCTTCACCTACTGATAATACCTCCTCTTCTATTCCTACCTCGGAGTCTTCCATATTATCTTCTACTTGCTCATCTGACACTTCTATACCTGTTTTTATAGGTGGTAATTGTCCCCAAGATTGTATAGCCTTGAATAGAGAGAAAAGAACCATCAAAGCTTGTTGTTGTGCTGCAAGGTATGAACAAAACAATGCGCAAGTGTATGCAATAAACAAGTAATATAGTCTAGGAGACCAAATATCGAACCCTAGATAGTGTTTTAATCAAGCCGTGCACACAATATTGCTTGTAAAATAGGTTTGGTAATGTGTACTCGAATTAAAAGTGCAATAAATAAAAGTGAAAAGCAAACGAAAATGAACAAGATTAACAATTGTTGTGGGTGTTTTTGTGTCGGACGGGGAGCCCAAGAACAATTTATTTTATAAAGATAATCAAGATGAACATTAACGAAAAGCGGGAGTACAACTTTTAGAAAGGTTAAATAAATACAGAAAATAAGATCAAATTTAGCAAATACGAAATGTGAACAAAGAAAGCTTTGGTTGAGTCGAACTATGCCGAGCTATGACTTTCACTATTTTCACATTTATGCTTTTCCTTTTCTCGCTATCGTCCCAAAAATGTGTCTTTCCTAAAATATATATACGCAATTTCAGATAACGCTCCCTCCTTAAATTTCCGCAATCCTCGCCGACCTTTACTACTGAATTCATGCCGTTATCAATTTCCAAAAGATCCATTTTTCCTTAATTAAATTCGCCTTTATTCCTGGTCAACCATTCGAACTTTTTTACGGCTCGAACTCTAATCTTCGGGCTCTTCCTCGGTTTATTCTAATGGGCCCCTAAACCCAGAAGTTAAGCCCATATTTCCTGGATCAACTTCATTGGGCCTTTATTTTTTTTATTATCGACCTCAACAATAGCCCCCTCGACTTTTCAAGTTACTTCCAAAAGAAGCTTGGTAAGTCGAGTCTGGTTCGAGAGTATTATCATTTCCAGATGTATGGCTCATCAGATTCTTTTTTAGAGGAATCCAGACTTGTGAGACGTCTCATTTAGACATCCTATCGGCTCGAAGAATCAATTCCTCTGTGGGGATTTATTCTAATTCGTACTACTCCGTAAAGTAGTGATGAATGCCGGCGACTATGGCCTGAATCCATAGTACGCAGATTTAGACAGTTCGGGGTCTGCGTTCAAGCCATCTGGATTTGCAAATTTGTCGTAATGAACTCTTGGATATTGAACTTAACGGAGCTCGATTTTCATCGAAGTATTGTTAGTTCGAAATGACATCGAACCACTGTGAGTTCGAAATGTATTTTGAAAACTTCCTGCCAACTCACCATGGTATTTGCGTAATTTCTGCATAAATTAGGGGTTAATTGCCGGAAGTCGGACGGTCTCTCCTTTTTATAACGTATCATCGGGAATCAACATCCCACTCACTCTCACTCATCACCTTCTCAGATTTACAATCTTCGTCTTCTTCAACATCCGATCAGAGCGCCGGTCATTTGAGATTCAGGTAACGGATTCTTTCTTCATTTCGCAATTAATTTCCTCGTCTTTAACTATCATGGCCTTCTATTTCTTCTTCCTTCCCGCATTGAATCTGACACTAGGTTTTTGGGCATCTGTTCTTGAATCTGATTTCTTCGATCGCTTATTCTTTTTCCGACTAGGTTTTAGCCCCATCTGTCAATTCCGCCGCAGATTATAAATACCATGGCCCATGATTCTGATACTCGCATCCCTACACCACCTTTCACTCCTTCTCCCGAAAGGGATCCTTCAATCACTCAAGCCATTCAACCAGACTGGGACTTGATTTTTCAAGAACCAGAAACTTCTCATCGTCCAGGAAAGAAAAAGATTACCGACAAAGCATCCGAAGAGCTTCCGTCATCATCAAATTCTGAAGATGACCGTCCTATTGCCGAGACATTCTGTTGCCTCGAGATGACATTAGATGCTGCCGAAACTAGCGGGCCGGGCCATCATTTCGTTAGCGAAGAGACCGTCGAGGCCTCATCGGCATCCATCCCCCTCGAACCATCGGTTGTCGGCAGATGGACACTCCCAGAAGGATGGTCCACTCACAGAGTCCTCGGGGCTATCTCTTCGATCACTAGAGACGATATGCTTGCCTTGGCTGACTCCGTTCCATGCCTGGGAGCCACCTATATCTGACCTAAACAAAATCGCCGATGTTTCGATCCCCCGGTTGGATTCACAGCTTTTTATACTGCTGCTATGGAGAACTGGGTCGGTCTCCCGATCCACCATTTCTTCAGCAAAGTCCTCGCCTCGTATAACATTTCCCCTTTCCAACTGGCTCCTAACAGTTGGTGTCACTTAGTCAGCGTGTTCTTGGTCTGGATGGACCTAGGGTTAGGCCTCCCCACAGTTCGCAAGTGGCATTATATGTATAGGATGAACCAATGCTGGGACAAACACTACTACTACTTTACCAGATGGAAGACGACACGAATGCCGTTAGTTCAAAAGCCCCCGATGAACTCACCAAACTGGTGGAATACCTTCTTTTTTCTCAAACATGACCCCTCGAACCCTGAATTCATCAGCCGCGGTGGAACTCCAATAAGTGGGTCTCCTTTTTATGATTATATTTATTAACTACGTGTTTACTAATGCATCTCTTTCTTCAGTGCGAGAAAGGATGATCCTCACTCCTGCCGAGCAGGCACGGATCGATCAAGCGTACGACGTCAGTATCAGTGATCGCGAGTGGCCCAAACTGCAACTTGGTTGATTTGTGACTGCTCACCATTTCCTCGACCACAACTGCCATATCAACGACTTGCCTGAAAGCATGAAGGGCCGTGGAGTTTCCGCCGAACAGGTCCCACAAGCCCTCTGGGAAAAGAAGAGGGCTCGAGAGGAACTTGAACAAAAAGGCCGAGAAGAAAATCCTCCCAAGAGGCCTGCTACTTCGTCGAGCCATCATCCACCGACACCACCTCCTCCCCCAGTCAAACTTGCCGATCCCCCCAAGGACACACGACCCACTCATCAATCAGACTCCTCGCGTAAGGAGTCCGACCGCAAGAAAGAAAAAGAGGGAGGATCCTCAGACCGCCACCGTCGTTCTTCCGACAGGGATTCCGATCCCAAAGAGAACTTGGAGAGATCCCTTGCCAAACCGCAGACAGCCCCGGTGAACGCGAGGGTGGACTCATTTTTAGTCCATGCCCACAAGCTACTACTCAATCCTCCCCCCAAGATCCTCTGGCAGGGGCACTTTTCAATAGGCTTACACGCTTCGAACAACGTCAACTGGAGGTAACCTTTCCACTACTCTTCTATAACTTTTTCTTTATTTTCTACTAAGCGTTGGCTGTAGGACGCAATGGAGTTCGACAAGATCCATCGCGAGATCAAAGCCTTCGAGGACAAATACGCCGAGGAGATTCTTCAACTCCGGGGCGATGTTGAGGCTCAAAAGAAGAAAACTGCGGCTTTGGAGGAGAAGCTGGATGAGGCTGAAGGCAACGCTGCTTCTTTTGCTGTCAGGGCGAACAATGCTGAGGCAGAGCTGAAATCAAGCCAACTGGAACTAGAGAGTTTGAAGAAGAAGTATGACATTGACATCGCAATGCTCTCTAGTGACATCCAGAAGAGGGGAAACTAACTCAAAGCTATGCAAGAGCAGCTCACCGCCAAGGAAGAGAAGCACAATGCTGAGTCGAAGAGCTATCAGGACGAGATCGCATGCCTCAAATCCGGAGAGGGTCTTGACTTTGAGTCCATCATCTAGACTCCCTACTTTGCTGAAACATATGAGGTATTCGCCTACCCAGCCTTCTCTTTCTACTTCTATGCTTTGTCTTTTTTTTTATTTTACCGGGTACTTAATACTTTGTATGCCATACTTACAGACTCTCGCCGAACAGGTCGATCAGGAGATCAGAGGGAAGATATCTTCCCGATACCCCGATCTCGACCTAAGCGTCTTGGATGCTGTGGAGCAGATCGAGCAGGAGACTCCAAAGCAAGATCAGTTTATTGACTCCAACAGCCCCAAGCAGCAGCAGCCTGAGCAGCAGATCGGTGAGGTAGGTGGCAGCTCTCAGCAACATCAGATCAACACTTCTGACGAGTGACCACGCGTCGAACCTTCTTATTTCGTTTACTGAATAATTTGAACTTCGAAGTCTTGCAATTTCTACTCTTATTTATTCGTTTTTCTATGGATGATTACCTTCCCTCGAATGGCGATGTGCTTTACATAATTCCTCTATTCGTACTATATTTCTGCGCAAAGAACCACAAGATTAGAGTGGGCGATGCCGTAGCATCGCCCCTCCGACGCTCAAGTTAGTATAGGTTTTGACAAAATAAAATTTAAGAAATAAGTAGGACAGAATATACTTATCTGAATCGATTGGTTCGCATTCGAGCCACCTGATACCAATACTGCCTTATGGAAGATTGAAACGACTAGTAACATCAAGTAGATTTATCGCATTTAGAAATAGTATTTTTTCAAATGTCTTACGTTCCAACTGTTAGCGATCTCTCGACCATCATAATCCTCCAAATGATATGCGCCTCGCCCTACCACTCGAATCACCTTATAAGGTCCTTCCCAAGTTGGTGCGAGCTTCCCCACACTCCTATCCTTGGTGTTCTAAAATACTCTCCTCAACACCCAATCCCCCTCTCGAAAGGTTCGTAGCCTGAGCTTTCGATTGTATATTCTCTCGACATGTGACCTCCTCTGCACCATCATTACTAGGGCCTGATCCCTGCGCTCATCTATTAGGTCCAAATTTTAAAATAGCTTATCGCTATTACATATCTCATCACACAATTCAACCCGCAAATTCTTCGCCCTTATTTCAACAGGTATAACCGCCTCTTCTCCATATGCTAGCGCAAAGGGAGTACTCTCAGTCGCAACACGTGGGGTGGTTCGATACGACCAGAGTACCCCCGAGAGCTCATCGACCCATCCCGTCTTGAGTGCGTGCAACCGCTTCTTCATCTTGGCCATAATGGTTTTGTTAGATGACTCTGCTTGCCCATTTGCCTCCGGATAGCTAGGTGTTGAGAAGACTAATTTAATCCCATACCGATCACAAAATTCTTAGACTCTTCTCCCGGTGAATTGCGTTCCATTATCTGTTCTAATCTCCTTCGGTATCCCAAATCAACACAATATGTTTGTCCAAAGGAACTTTATAACCTCTGGCTCCCGTACGCTGCGAAATGCCTCTGCTTCAACCCACTTCGTGAAATAATCTGTCGCGACGAGCAGATACTCTTTTTGGTCCGCGCCCTTTGGAAGTTTCCCCACGATATCCATTCCCCATGCCATGAAGGGCCATATGGGCACAGTCGCATGAAGTGGTTCTGCGTGCCTCTGCACTATTACTTCGAACCTCTGACAAGCCTCACAGCTTCTCACGTACTCCCTTGCATCTTTCCGCAAGGTCGGCCAATAAAACCCTGCTGATATAACTTTTTGAGCCAGAGTTCGAGCCCCTTGATGACTCCACAGTCCCCTTCGTGTACCTCCATTAGGATGGCAGAGATCGCACTATCCGAGACGCACTTTAGAAGCGGCCCTTCCAACGACCGTCTATATAATTCTCCGTTATGAATAACATACTTCGCAGCCACTCGTGCTAACCGGATTGCTTCTGCTCTTTCTTTTGGAAGGATTCCATCTTCAATATACTGCAATAGGGGTCGATCCACGTTCCAACTGGTTTTATCTCGTTCACCTCCTCGCACCTTCGGACAACCGATTCATCTGCCCATGTCACGGGTACGGCCTTTTCCCACCTTTCTTGTTGGGAAGAAGCTAAATTTGCCAATGCATCGGCTTCCGTGTTTTCTTCCCTGGGCACATGCCTTATCTCAAAGTCGTCGAAGTCTGTGCTAATCGCCCGAGCCATCTCATAATACTTCGACAATCGGGGTTCCTTTACTTGATACTGATTATCCACTTGAAATACCACCAACTGTGAGTCCCCTCGAACTTGCAGACGTTGAACGCCCAATTCCTTTGCTAGTTGCATCCCTCTTATGAGAGCCTCATACTCGTCTTCGTTATTTGTGATATCAAAGTCAAGTCGGATTGCTCGCTCGAATTGCTCTCCCTACGGACTCCATAGTTTTAGCCCAACACCATTCCCGCTCATATTACTGGAACCATCGACCTGAAGGATCCATGGTTCGTGCCCAATTTCTGCTGCTTCTATTTGTGCGATCTCTTTCTCAGCTTCAACCTGCAAATTCGCAGAATATTCTGCCACGAAGTCGGCTAAGGCTTGAGACCTCCGATTTCCACTGCCCACTTGAGCAGTCTCCCTGACAGGTTGGGTTTGGAGAACACACTCCGGAGCGGGTATGACGTCACTACTTTGATCGGGTGAGCTTCGAAATACAGCCTTAACTTTCGCGAGGCCACTACTAAAGCTAAGGCCAACTTCTCCAATGCAGTATACCGCCCCTCTGCGGCGAGCAGGGGTTTACTCACGTAATAAACGGGGTATTGCCTTCCTTGATGTTCCTTCACCAAAACGGCCCCAAGGGCATGGTCCGAGACCGATAAATACAATAACAGCGGTTCTCATTGCTCAGCCTTGGAAAGTAGTAGAGGGTTCGACAGGTATTCTTTAAGCTGCTCAAAAGCTTTCGCGCACTCATCTGTCCACTCGAAATGCTTTCCTTTCTGTAGGACCCGGAAGAAACTATGTGTTCGATCGGAGTACCTTGATATGAATTGACTTAGCGCCGCCAATCTTCTAGTTAACTTTTGCACCTCCTTTGGGCTTCGCGGATGTGCCAGATCTCTTATCGCCCTTATTTGTACTGGGTCAGCTTCTATTCCTCGATTGGTCACCATATAACCTAAGAAATTTCCCGATGCAACTCCAAATTTGCACTTCGCAGGGTTTAACTTCAAATTATACCGTTTCAAGATATCGAAGGCTTGAGCCAAATCTTGGACGTGCCCACAAGCCTTTCCTGACTTTACCAGCATATCGTCAATGTAGACCTCCATAGTCTTGCCGATGAGTTGTTCGAATATCTTATTCACCAATCGCTGGTAGGTTGAACCTGCGTTTTTAAGCCCGAAGGGCATTACCTTGTCGCAATAAATTCCCCTGTTTGTCATAAATGCGGTCTTTTCCTGATCATCCGGGTGCATCATAATCTGATTATAGCCCTAACAAGTCCATAAAACTTAACAGTTCGTGACCCGTGGTGGCATTTACAATGCTATCTATATGCGGCAAAGGGTACGGATCTTTCGGGCAAGCTTTGTTCAAATCCGTATAATCCACGCATACACGATTCTTCCCATTTTTCTTTTTCACTAATACGACATTAGCTAACCAAGTTGGGTACTTCACTTCCCTCACGGATCCAATTTCCAGCAGTTTTTGAATTTCCTCATTTATAGCATCATTCTTCTCCGAAGAGAACTTTCGCCTTTGCTGTTGTATGGGCCTCGCACTTGGATCTACTTGGAGTTGATGGGTCATTACCCTCGGGTCTATGCCGACCATATCTTTATGCGACCAAGAAAACACCGCATGTTCTTTGGTTAAGAAATTCACGAGTTCATCCCGGACTTTAGGATCGAGTTCACTTCCGATGTTTGTTTTCTTAGAGGGGTCGGAAGGGTCAAGTTCTACTTCCAGCGAACCTCCCGTTTCTCCGACCGTTGATCGTACCGGTCCTGATGGGAAATGCTGCTGCAAGCATACTGCCTTAAAGCTCTCATAATAACACTCCTTAGCCATGCTCTGTTCTCATTTAATGGTACATACTCCATCTGAGGTTGGAAATTTGACCAACTGATGATATGTAGAGGGGACCGCTCTGAGTTGATGGAGCCATGGGACCTCAGGAGCGCATTGTATGCACTGGGTGCATCGATGATCATGAACGTTACATCGTATCGAGCTCCTCCACAATAGGTGGGTAAGGTTATGGTTCCTACTGATAAGCTCGTTATTTCACTCACTTATCTATATTATTTTTATACTATTTTATGTAGTTTTATTGAGTTTATATATATATTTTATGCATGATGTCAATATTAGGTGGTTTTAGGTGTGTTTTGATGTTTATGCAGGTTTTTAGGCCTAAACTCATGAGAAAACCGTTCCGAAAGCAGTGACGTGTAAGAGTAGCAATGAAGAGTTCTTCCACAAGAGGAATTCGAGCTATTGGTGCATGGCAATGGATGATGCTCTGAGTTAGCTCTCCAACGCAACTGGAATCGGGTCAATCAGAGTTCGGAAGAGGAAGTTATGGCCAAAACCGTGAGACCGCGCAGACGAGGCACAGTGCTCGACGAAGGGAAGGGCAGATCGATGGAAGCAAAGGCCGCGTTGATCGCATCCAATGCTCGTCGATCGATGAAGATTTCCAGGCCCAGTGATCGATGCCAAATAGCCACGGTCGACGCGCATGCGGGAAACCTGATCCAGATCTGATTTGGAGATTAATGCATATCTAGCCCTAGATTTGATATGATACACCTCCACCTCTATATATATAACTTTGTAAATTCGATTTTTAGGCAGTGCATCATTCTAGATTTCAGATTTTGAGAGATTCCAAGAGTTTTTAGAGTTTTATGTTTGAAGACAAGTTCCTGCGGGAAGATTTCCGGATTCCAGTTTTTATGCAATTCAGGTTGTATTTTTCTATGATGAATATTACCGTGAATATGTGTAACTAAATCCTTTCTCAGATTCTAGGATTTCGAATTATCAATGTATACATGTTTTGATTGATTGAATTATTTTCCCTTTCCCTTCGTAGTTTATGAAATCTGTGCTTATTCATAATCTTGATTTGTTGGCCACATCTTAGGATTATCTAGTTGAATACTTGAGATGTAACTGTGATAGTTTTCAATCGAAAGAGATTTTCACAATATAATTTGATTTCTTGTCGGAACTGAAGGAGATTAATTGTAAGAATAAATCTGTAGATCTTTGGAGTTAGTTAATTTATCTTGAGACCGAGCGGAGATAGGTAATTAATTAATCTACTTTACGAATTGTCCAACAAAGAAGTTCGTAATACTTTTCTGATGTTTCACTACGAAGATGAATTAAAATTGGGAATTAATCAATTCATTCATACATATCATACTTGATAGGTAGATATCCCTAGGATCTGTGCTTCTCTTATCTGACTTCAAAAGCTTTTTAATTTCCTGTTTAATTTTCATTAGCAAGTATTACAATTTCCAAAACAACCAAAACTTTTTAATTGCTTTTCCTAATCAGTATTTTAAGAACGTCTGATTTAGTACTTAGGATTTTTTTCGTTGTTTCATTCCCCTGGATCGATAACCTTAGGGTTTACAAATTTATTTGCCACTATTTCTATAATTAATCTGTAGAAATTACAGTGATCAAATTGGCGCCGTTGCCGGGGACGTGAACAGAATTAATCTTACTATTAAGTCTGTGATTGAAATATTGCTTTAGGCTGTAACTTTCGTACTTTTTGAATTTTTCTCGTATTTTCGTATTTACCGTCGATCGACGCTATTTTGCGTCGATCGACGAAGTCATTTTATTTCCGTCGATCAACGCTTTGTTTCATCGATCGACGCCTTTGCCGTTTTCTTTTTTCAGAATTTCCATTTTTAATTTTAGTTCGTTTCGTTTTATTTTCAGTTTTACCTCACTACCCCCTTTGCTGTACATGTAGTGCATGAGTACAAGAGCCAGAGGAAAGGACCCGCTTTATTACTACCCGGACATTGAAGCTACTTGCAGAAAGATCCGAAGGAATAAGCGTGCTCAGGAAAGCTCGAGTAATCACACAAGGGAAGATAACGTACCACCGCCTCCACTAGTGCTAACTGCAGAGGAGCAGGCTGTGCTTCTCCAAGAAGTCCAAGCTATGAGGGCACAAATCCAACAATACCATCTGGAAAGAGACCTCGAGGGGAACAATCCGAATGGAAGGGATCTTCGACATAACCCACAGTTTGAGGACAAGCCCGACGATGAAGAGGACGACAATCAGGATCCTCCAGAGGAATCCGACGATGAGGAAGAAGAGGAAGCCATGCAGAACCGGTACAAACCTCGATTCAGGGAGACAGACTTCAGGATTGGCATCAATGCCAACAATTTTGAGCTGAAGACCAGATTGGTGCAGATGGTGCAACAAAATCAATTCGGAGGAAGGGCTACTGAGGACCCTTATGCACATCTGGATAAGTTCCTGATGCTCTGCAACACTGTCAAGATTGGAGGAGTCAGCAAGAGTACCATCCGAATGCGTCTGTTCGCATTCTCTCTGAGGGATAAGGCACAGTCATGATTCACCGCACTGGACAAAGGAAGCATAGGCACGTGGACCGAATTGAGGAATGAATTCCTGGAAAACTTCTTCCCTCCGAATGTCATCAGGCAGAGAAGGAAACAAATCATCAGATTCGCTCAAAGGCCTGATGAGAGCTTCAGTGAGACGTGGGAGCGATTCAAAGAGCTGTTAAGAGCTTGTCCCGGACATGGTTTTTCGCCAGGAGAACAAGCCGAAGCATTCTATGAAGGGCTCAATGATAAGACAGCCAAGTTGGTGGACACCACACTAGGAGACACAATCATGACGAAAAGTGGAAAGAAGGCCATGGAATTCTTCCAAAAGATGGCCAACAACACTCAACGGTGGTCCTCAAGTCGAACTCGGCCTGTGATGGCGATCGAGAAGGAGAAAGTGGTGGAGAAAGTTGCCGAACAACCTGATTTGGCAACCGAGCTGAAAAAGTTAAGAGAAGATTTCGCTGCACTGAAGCAGGAGAAAACAGTTGCAGCAGTAGAGCCAGTGCAAGCTCCGTCTGAGGGGGAATGTTCCGCTGTAAATTTCATTCAAAGGGGCGGTTATCAAGACAACTACCGTGGAGGATATCAGCAGCACAACCAGCCCTACACTTTCAATCACGCGAGGAACCATCCTGGATTTTCCTACGCAAACCCCCAAGCAGCTGAGCAACCACCACCTGGGTTTGCAGTGCAAGATGGAGAAATAGTGGAGAAGAAGAAGCCAAATCTCGAGGAGATTTTGGCCAAGTTTATAGAAGGCTCTACTGATACTGTAGCCAAGTTGAAGCAAGAAATTGCAGCCGTGGATACCAAGGTGGACCGAGTCAAGAAACACGTACAGATCATAGAGACTCAGGTCATTCAGATTACCAAAGCCCTCGAAGCCCAGCACAAACCCGGGCAATCGCCTAGCAACACTCAGATGAACCCCAAGAACCAGAATCAGAGGAACCAAGTGAATGCCATCACTCTAAGAGGGGGAAAATCCTATGAAGGGCCAAAGCAAGCAGGGACAGACACCCGAGGTGAAGGACAAGCCGAGAAAGAAAAAGAAGTTATCACTGACGCATCCCCGTCGATCGACGGAGGAGTGCCGTCGATCGATGCCAATCCAAAGGCCACGTCGACCGACGAGACCTCACAGCGATCGACGTCCACTCCTGTTGAGCTACCTATGTATAAGCCTCCCCTGCCGTTCCCACAGCATTTTGCTAGAGCAAAGATGAACGAGAGGTATGCACGCTTCTTGGAGAACATGAAAAAGGTGCAAATCAACATTCCGCTGGTAGAAGCATTGCGTGAGATGCCCGGGTACATCAAGTTTCTGAAGGACATGGTCTCTCAGAAAAGACCCTTCATGGAGCACGAGAGGGTCAACTTGTTCGAGGAGTGCAGCGCGATTATTCAGAAGAAGATGCCGCTGAAGAGAGAAGACCCGGGATCCTTCACGATCCCCTGTGTCATTGGAGGAGAGACCTTTGGGAAGGTCCTTTGCGATTCCGGTGCATCCATAAACTTAATGCCGCTGTCAATCTTCAAGTGGTTGAAGATCGGAAGCATCAAGCCCACAACAATCTCACTTCAGATGGCCGATCGATCAGTCAATTACCCGAAAGGCATCGTGGAAGACGTGTTGGTGAAGGTAAAATTTTTTATTATTCCAGCCGACTTTGTGGTGCTTGATATGGAGGAGGATCGAAACATTCCTCTGATCCTAGGAAGACCATTCCTGAAGATCGGAGGGGCATTGATCGACATTCGAGATGGCAAACTGACGTTCCGAGTTAATGATGAGTCGGTCACCTTCCCCATTTACAAAGCAGTGCAGAAGCGTAATGAAATGAGCTACCAGGAAGAGTGCCACATGATCAAATGTTCAAATTCGGTGATTTTCTCTCCCTTTTCTCCTCTTAAAATTGATCCGGACTTTCTGGAGAACCGCTTACTACACTCTTTGTTTTTGACTTCAGATTTGGAGAAGACAGACAATGAGCTCGTGGATTGGGTGATGAAGCTGGATGTATCCGAGGGGATAACACATGAAAAAGAGAACAAACAGAAGCGGTTGTCAAGCCAGCGCAGCCAGAAAAAGAAAAGAAAATGTGGAAATACCTCCACGTCGATCGACGAAGGAGCCACGTCGATCGACACAACAGTGGGATCCTCATCGATCGACTCTACTATCACGTCGATCGACGCACGACGGAAGACAGAGATGGAGTTTTCATCAGCGCGACGTAGAAAAGGGATTGCGGCAGTTTCACCAATGTCAACCGATGCAAATCGGGGAAAACTGCAATCTAACTCTGATCCGCTGGTTCTGAAACTCAAGATGCTTCCGGCACACCTCAGGTATGGGAAGTTGGAAAAATTAATACGAGTTCTACGGAAGTACAAGTCCGCCATTGGGGGGACATTGAAAGACACCAAGAAAAGGGGGATGCCAGTTATCAAGAACAAAGATGGAAAGGAGGTCGTGAAAGAACCTGCCTGGACCCGACCTCCCTGATGGTAATTGAAGACTCCGGGGGATAAAAAAGTTGATGTCTGAGATCAACTACCAGGTATTGTTCCCTCTTTTGTCTGATTTTCAAACTTATTCCACTCTTCGAGTTGAAAATAAGTTTGGGGGGATATGGACAAGAGATGGAACGTCCTATCTTTTATTTATTCTGCTTTCTGTCTTTAAATTTTTCGCACCTTTCTATTTTCTGCTTTCTATCTTTAAAATTTTTGTATTTTTCGTATTTTTATGCTATTTTGTGGGGAAAATTTTTGAGTTTTGAGATAACCTGAACGAGATTGTGAGATTAGAATTGATTGAGGGTTGAGTATTGAATTGATTGAGATTGTGGTTAGATGCCTATGAATGTAGAATACCGCATGATAGGACTGATTTGAAACTTATACTTGCATGATGATTGAGCTGATTTGAAATTGACTGTGGAAGAAAAATTTTGAATCCTTGTGTGAGAATTTGAGCCTTTATTTCGTTTGATGTGAGATTCACATGTGTGTTTTGATTTCTCTAAAACTTGCTTATTTTCTTTGTTGAGACTGCATAGTGTGCACAAGTTTAGGAAATGATCTTAGGCCATCTTTGATAACCCAATATCCTAAACACTGTCCCTTCACAATAAGATTTTCCCTAGTTAGCCACTTTGAGCCTGTACAATTTTTCTTTCCTTGTCTATGAGATTAAGAAAAGTATTGTCTCACTCGTGTCTTGAGTTGTGGTATGTATGGGGATTGATTAGTGAATTGGTGATAAGAAATGATAAATTAGTGGTGAAAAGATGTGTGCAAAAAGAAGCTCAAAGAAATAAATAGAATTCTCATAAGCTCTATGAAAAGAAAAGAATACAGAATTATCGAAAAGAGCATAAGAAATTCAAAATGAGCTAGAAAAAAAAAAAGAGGGGTTGTGTATTTGTTGATATATTTGATGAGATAAGGTGGATGATGATAGAAGGTGGTTTGGATTGATTGAGGAAGTACAACTTGATTGATTTTAGTCACTTGACCATATTTTCCTACCTTTCACAAAAAGCCTACATTACAACCTAATGAAAGTCCTTTTTAATTCTAGAATTGTGTGCACATTCTAGCAGTGGAGATATTAGAAAACTTGCAAGCTTATGGTAGAAATTTCTTCATACATGTTTTTGAGTGCTTTCATTTTTACCTTAAACACTTGAGAGTTGAGCGATACACTTCATGTGAGTTCTTCCACGGTTGATGAATTTTCTGTCTCTTTCAAATTGCTTTTGGGTAGTGGATTATTGGTTCTTGACTGTGATGAATCTTGTGAGGCTTTGCACTTTAACCACTTGATCTTTTGATTTCTTTCTTGCATATTGATTGAGGACAATCAAACATTCAAGTTTGGGGGATTTGATAAGCTTGTTATTTCACTCACTTATCTATATTATTTTTATACTATTTTATGTAGTTTTATTGAGTTTATATATATATATTTTATGCATGATGTCAATATTAGGTGGTTTTAGGTGTGTTTTGATGTTTATGCAGGTTTTTAGGCCTAAACTCATGAGAAAACCGTTCCGGAAGCAGTGACGTGTAAGAGTAGCAATGAAGAGTTCTTCCACAAGAGGAATTCGAGCTATTGGTGCATGGCAATGGATGATGCTCTGAGTTAGCTCTCCAACGCAACTGGAATCGGGTCAATCGGAGTTTGGAAGAGGAAGTTATGGCCAAAACCGTGAGACCGCGCAGACGAGGCACAATGCTCGACGAAGGGAAGGGCAGATCGACGGAAGCAAAGGCCGCGTCGATCGCTGCCAATGCTCGTCGATCGATGAAGATTTCCAGGCCCAATGATCGACACCAAATAGCCATGGTCGACGCGCATGCGGGAAACCTGATCCAGATCTAATTTGGAGATTAATGCATATCTAGCCCTAGATTTGATATGATACACCTCCACCTCTATATATATAACTTTGTAAATTCGATTTTTAGGCAGTGCTTCATTCTAGATTTCAGATTTTGAGAGATTCCAAGAGTTTTTAGAGTTTTATGTTTGAAGACAAGTTCCTGCGGGAAGATTTCCGGATTCCAGTTTTTATGCAATTCAGGTTGTATTTTTCTATGATGAATATTACCGTGAATATGTGTAACTAAATCCTTTCTCAGATTCTAGGGTTTCGAATTATCAATGTATACATGTTTTGATTGATTGAATTATTTTCCCTTTCCCTTCGTAGTTTATGAAATCTGTGCTTATTCATAATCTTGATTTGTTGGCCACATCTTAGGATTATCTAGTTGATTACTTGAGACGTAACTGTGATAGTTTTCAATCGAAAGAGATTTTCACAATATAATTTGATTTCTTGTCGTAACTGAAGGAGATTAATTGTAGGAATAAATCTGTCGATCTTTGGAGTTAGTTAATTTATCTTGAGACCGAGCGGAGATAGGTAATTAATTAATCTACTTTACGAATTGTCCAACAAAGAAGTTCGTAATACTTTTCTGATGTTTCACTACGAAGAGGAATTAAAATTGGGAATTAATCAATTCATTCATACATGTCATACTTGATAGGTAGATATCCCTAAGATCTGTGCTTCTCTTATCTGACTTCAAAAGCTTTTTAATTTCCTGTTTAATTTTCATTAGCAAGTATTACAATTTCCAAAACAACCAAAACTTTTTAATTGCTTTTCCTAATCAGTATTTTAAGAACGTCTGATTTAGTACTTAGGATTTTTTTCGTTGTTTCATTCCCCTGGATCGATAACCTTAGGGTTTACAAATTTATTTGCCACTATTTCTATAATTAATCTGTAGAAATTACAGTGATCACTATCTGCACACCTCCATTAAATCCAATAAAGGGAGTTCGATTCCGCACTATTCTTTCTTCCGGGACCTTCATCTCTTTCGCTGCGTGCTAGAAAAGGATGTTCGCCGAGCTTCCGTTGTCCACTATGATTCGCCTGATGAGGCAGTCCGACGCCTGTAAAGAAATAACCAGCGCATCATCGTGTGGATGAGCAGACTCTGGAGCATCCTTATCCATAAACTCGATAGACGTATGCATCGCGGGGACATGCGCCATCCACACTCCACCGGGAACCTGCCTCCTCGCTCTCTTGGCCGCTGATCTGGTAGTCCCGCTGATCTCGGAACCCCCTGTTATGCAATTTATAGTTTGAGTGGGAGCCGGTTGCTTATTGGGTCGATTTACCTCGACCTGTGCTGGGGTAGATTGCTTTTCTCGGGTCCAAATCCTCTTTCCCTTATCTGACAAGAATTCCGTTAGTAGACCTTTCTTTAATAATTCGAGGACTTCCAATCGGAGAGCTCGACAATATGCCGTAGTATGACCGTGATCACTATAGAAGTCACAGAATTTCTTCGGGTCTCTCATAGACGAATCATTTTTCATTCTCTGCGGCCATTTAACCTTATCCGGCATCTGGCAAAGCACGCTCTGCATTAACTCCGCCGGCTCGATAGTGAGAGTATAATCCGGTACATAGGTGGTCAAAGTGTTGATCTGAGGAGGCCTGCTCCCAGACGGATGGCTGTACGGATGCGGCTGTGCAGGTCGATGATCACGCTGCTCCTGTCGATGTTCCTCTAGCGCAACTACGGGCCATCCCCCACCGCATCGTGCTCTGTGGTAGGGCTCATCCTCCTCCCATTTGATTAATGCCCACGCTCTGTTAAGTGCATCGTCCATAGTCTGGCAGGGGTAAATTGACAATTCCCGGTATAGGTCGGAGTCAACATCTAGACCCTTGGTAAAGGCCCGCACTACAGTGCTGTTTGGACAATTCGACACCGCCACTAATTCTCTATTGAACCTGGACAGGTACGCCCTTAGTGATTCCCCAAGCTTTTGGATTACGGCATATAGATCATCCGGATGCTTATCCAACTTTCTGCTGCTTGAATACTGCCAAAGGAACAATTGATGTAACTCGGCGAATGTTGAGATCGACCCTTTTGGTAAAGGAACAACTTATCCAACTTTCTGCTGTTTGTAGACCGCCACGTGATTCTCTGGATCCGTGGTACCATCGTAGAGCGCAAAGCTCGGGGGAGTGAACCGGTCCGGGAGCTCGACTTCTGCTATCTCTGGCGTAAAGGGAGATTCCGCATAACTTTCCCGCGGGATGGTACGCTCTGGGGGCGGCAGGCTTGGTACCCTCGCGATCAACGACTCGAAATAATTAAGACATTGCTCGAATCGTCGTTCCAATTGTGTCAGTACCGATCCCCCTACGTGATTCAAGGTCGGTTGCCCTGGATTTGAGTTCGGTCCTCTTAACGTTCCTGGCGTTCGAAGGTTAGCCTCGTCTTTGACAGTTCGGTTGAATTCATCCCAGAGATCTTGGGCCGTCATCGCCTGAGCTCTACTCGTGCTCCCGGGCTCTTCCACTATTGGTTGGGTCGCCAACTGATGCAACCGCTGGTTATCATGTTCAAGAGCCTGGCATTTCTGGGTCACAGCCTCAACTTGGGCCCCCAACTTTTCCATTACACCTCGGGCCGCCTGGACCTGACTTATCAATTGGGATACATACGGGTCTTGCATCAGTGAGGGCGGCGGAGGAGGAAAGGACAGCTCGTTGAGTGGTGTCATGTTGAAAGCACGCCTCATATCATCCAACGATCCACGAGATTGATCCGTCCTGCGTCCGACTATAGTTGAACGTCATCGACCGGTTCCTCCTTGCAAGCTTCGACCGTGACTTAATCCTCTTCCTGTTCCAGAGGATGTGATACTTTCAGTTGGAAGCATGGTTCCATCAGTGACTAGCTCGTGGCTCCCACCTTCCGCCATTTCTGCAGCAAGTATTAGTATAACTTTTGTTCTTGGGCCCCACGGTGGGCGCCAAATTGTTGTGGGTGTTTTGGTGTCGGACAGGGAGCCCAAGAACAATTTATTTTATAAAGATAATCAAGATGAAAATAAACAAAAAGCGGGAGTAAAACTTTTAGAAAGGTTAAATAAATACAGAAAATAAGATCAAATTTAGCAAATACGAAATGTGAACAAAGAAAGCTTTGGTTGAGTCGAACTATGCCGAGCTATGACTTTCGTTGTTTTCACGTTTATGCTTTTCCACCAGTATCTTTCCTTTTCTCGCTATCGTCCCAAAAATGTGTCTTTCCTGAAATATATATATGCAATTTCAGATAACGCTCCCTCCTTCAATTTCCGCAATCCTCGCCGACCTTTACTACTGAATTCATGCCGTTATCAATTTCCAAAAGATCCATTTTTCCTTAATTAAATTTGCCTTTATTCCTGGTCAACCATTCGAAATTTTTTACGGCTCGAACTCTAATATTCGGGCTCTTCCTCGGTCTATTCTAATGGGCCCCTAAACCCAGAAGTCAAGCCCATATTTCCTGGATCAACTTCATTGGGCCTTTATTCTTTTTTTTTATTTTATATTATCGACCTCAACAACAATCCTCATGATCATAAACTAATCACAAATAACCACTAACACGTGCAAACAAAGGAAGAGAAACACACTTGAGTTATAGATTTATAATCTTTCACTGTCCTATATGCTACAACATAGATCTCGCACACCTCTAAGTCTTAAGACCACACACAAGCTGCCTTGTAAGTTGTCACTCCACTAGATCTGCAATCTCCTACCATACATCATATGCCTACGCTTGATATGATATTCAAATGCATAAAATCTGAACAAGGGTCAACATTAAGTCATACTTTTCCATATGCCTATGAAATAAACATGGTTGATCATGATTCCCTCGGCCTATCTATCCTTTTGACTTTAATAGGTGATAAATATCCACTCACTGTCGTGCTTAAGAGATTAAATAATCCAGAATCAAAATCAAACTCATAGTTAAGAAAAATCAACCATTAACATATATTCAAGATCAAATCAAGAATCCACAAACCAAGTGCAAAATAACTTAGCTCATGTTTCAACTAAAAAAAAAACTTAGACATGTTCCAACTATCCTTCATTGTATTGGCTAAAAACATAAACCAGAGAAACAAGAAAACCAGCAACACTCTGTCGAGCTGCTGCTGCAGCTCTTTTCCTTCTCCATCTCTGCGCAGCCTTCCAAAATTCCCTTCTTTAAAATTTGGCTACTTCAGGAAGAGTTGTGTTGAGATCCTATTTTGTTTTGCCCTACTTTATCCAACAAAATGTGTGCTACTTGTTTTTCCCTTGTGTGCTGTCTCTAAAATTCAAGTGACACTTGTAAAACAAAAAACAACTCTGAAAAGTAAAAGTGCTTTTGTGACATCAAAGTGGTCCCCCCTGGTGCAGTCTCTCAGCTCCCAGCGATGCCACTCCGATGCTCTAGTATTACATCCAGCGGACTACTCTTTCACTCATTTGGCTTGAAATATTTTCCTTGCAAAACAACTAAAAACTGCAAAACACAACTATACAAGATACACAATGCAAACAAAGATAAATACAACACAATAATAACCTGAAACGAGTTAGAAACACTCAAAAGAACATAAAAGACATCAATAGAATACTAAAATAATAACTCATATAAGGAGTTATCACCCCCCAAACTTAAGATGTTGCTTGTCCCCAAGCAACAAAGACACAAACGAAAGGTAAAAACAAACATACAAACAACAACACACAAGCCCTCATGAGATAGTCAAATTTAGCCTAAACAACATCCCATCATTCCCTCAGCAAAATTGTAAAAAGAAGGACTTGACAAAATAGTCCGTGATCAGCATGAAATTGTCAAAAAACATATCTCATCGGTTTAACAAAGCACCTCAATCAAATTTGAAATCCCAAATTCCAAAAACAAAGATGCCTCAACATCAGCTAGCACAACTTTTCAACATGATTCAAGCTATTTCATCTAGCTTAGTGATCATCAATGTTACTTATTTTCACTCCCACTTGACCTTTAACTTCTTCTCCACTAATGGAATCTATACCACTCACACATCAAAAGGACTTTAAGGCTTGTAACGTAAGGCTAAGGTTAAGGATGAATAAATATGGTTAAAGTGACTATCATCCAAGAGCATAATTCAACTATCTTAATTTAGGACTTATTCTAAACTGCAACATTAACAAAGGAGAAAGGTCTCACAGCCTCAAAACATAAAAATAAAACAAACTATACTCTTTTTTTTTCATAACTTTTATTTTCTAACTTTTTTTTTCATTTACTTCTTCTTCATTTTTTAATTCTTTCATTTCTTTTTTTTTTCTAATTTTTCTCTTCTTTTTTTTCTTTTTTTACAAAATATAAAATCTTGGCTTTTCAACATTTTTCAGCCATACAAGTCATGTCACTGCAATGCTTCAACATTGATTATTCTAACAAAACACAAATTCCATGACTACAACGTATAAAGACGTGCATGTGTACCCCCCAAACTTGGAACAAACATTGTCCTCAATGTTTCAGAAGAATTAAAGACACTCCTGGATGAGGGTCAGTGTATGGATAAATGGCTAAGCATGTAGGGGAGTATGAAATAAACGACATAAATCACAAAGAAAAGTGTAAAAGGAGACTTGTGAATTGAATGAAACTGTAGAAGGCTCAAATAAATGAAAGATGGCCTAAATCATTTTTACAAGTGGCACAAATCCTAATTTCGCCTCAAATCTGCCATCGACCAAGTAAGAGGTAACTATTTCACACATCTCACAAGGCAAAATAGCTCAAATCCTGCCAAATTATTGAATTAGCAAGATGTTGTTTTAAAAAAGAAATCCATTTTTTTTCACTGACTTGGAACTCAAATCAGTCATGATTTACCAAGCTAAAACTAGAGATCCGAAGAAAACAAAACATGCTAAACCAAAAACTATTCATGAAGCCAAAAGATGAGAAAGAAATGAATGGACACATCATCGAGCACGAAAATGAGCGTCAGCTAAAATATCATAAATCAATCGAGCAATCACAACCTAAAACTCAAAAATAAAAACAACACACATCTGCAGCCAACAAGCAGACAACAAACATGACCAACACAAACTAACAAATAAAAATAAAATATAAACTAAATTGTTTTTTTTAGTGGAATAGGTTTCGAACTAACCAAAGGATCACAAGCCAGAAGAGGTGATTGCATCCTTCCTCTTTGGCTCTGATGGTGCCTAGCTATTACAGGATGATTTGTTTTGGTATTTGATATTCAACATCATATCCCTCTCTCACAGTCCAGCTAATGCTACTCCCAGACTAGAGCATCACAAAATAACTAAAGCAGAAATGAAATAATAGAAATAAAGCTAACTAAATGACAGAAATAAAAATGAAAGCAGTAAAATTCCTGGGCTATCTCAATTACCAAATAATCAGAGGCTCTTAGATAGTCCAGTGTACCTCTCTTCTTAAGCATCATTGAATGAGACTGGAGCCTTCTCTTTATCGACCCCTCCAATAAAGTATTGCTTCACTCTTTTCCTCTTCTTGTAGTCAACACAGACATACCCTTCAATCAAAATCCTCTTAGGAACCAATTCATTGCATGCAGCCATATGTGTCACTTCTATTTCCTTTGTAGCACATTGGACAAGGTAGGCCAAACATCTATCAAAAATTAAATTCTTGATTCCAGGATCGAAACATTTGATCAAGTCTTCCTCCACAACTTCATTCACATGATTGACTTGTTGTTGTTCCACAAAACCATTTCAACATTCTATCAGCAAAATTTCTTCCATAGGATTCAAAGAGCTAAACTCTTGGCCCATGTACCAAATGTCTGGTGGTTTTGGATTTTTCAAGGGTAATTGGTCCTCATCCTCCAAATCATCATATTCCAAATGAGGTAGCAAAGAGTCCAATACCAATTCTGGTTTTTGAGTGGGAAGAGTCTGAAATTCTCCACATGACAAGTCAAGAGATTTAGGTTTTTGAAACTCTTCATCGGCATTTAGCTCCTCAAGCTCATTGTAGTCATTTTCAACTTGCTTTGACTCCATGTACAACTCTTCATGTCTTTCTTCAGCAAGAACATCAAACACATCAATTGCAGGACACTCCTCCATTTCATCATTTTGATTTTTCATCCCATGTGGAAAAGGTGGTGGTGGAGTGTTAAACTTCCACTCAGCAGTCCTATGCTGCTTCTGTGTTACAGCATGAGCTGTAGTCTGTTTCTGTGATTCTTTTTCAGCTTTTTTACCTTGTACAGGGGAGACTTCCTCAAGCTTCTTGCCACTACTCAATGTTAATGCTTTGACATGTTCTTTTCCTGGCCTCTGATTGAAAGTATTACTTAGTGGTAAGCCTTGAAGTCTATTTCTTAGCTCGGTTGTCACTTTCCCAACTTGCACTTCCAAACTTCTAAGTGAAACAACTTGACTTTGAATAAAGGCATCCTGACTCTGACTCATTGCTTCATTTTTTGTAATAAATTCGTTGAGCATATCTCCAATGAATTCAGCTGCTTCCCAGGTGGGGCTTCAGTTCTTTGCTGATTTAGCTGTTGGAAACCAGAACTCCGAGACTTATGCTGCTTAGATGTTGCAGCATTGGAATCTTCTGACTCATACCATAAAAGATTGGTATATGTAATACCCCAAATATCTTTATTATAATTAGTATCTTAATTATTATTATTTTAATTTTAATTATTTATTTGCTCAAGATTATTTTAAGTTTTGCCGGTTGTCCAACTCGGAGCTCGTAGCACCTAGCACCAAGTAAGTTCAAATAAGAAATAAAAGAATGTAAATATAAAAATTCCAAGTAATATTTAAATTGTTAAAATAAATGATACATTTAACAAAATAAAAAAATTAATTAATTAAATTAAGTGATATTAACATTTGTGAAAGGAAAATCAAATCTAATAGTAAATTACCCTAGATTTATATTTAAGCAAACAATTATAAAATAAAGTTTTAATTGAAAAGCTAAGATATATTTTTTTTTTTTAAAAAAATTAATTTTTAAAACAAAATGAAGTGGCGAGAGATAGCAATGTGGTGGGCAAATTAACACCACACCATTCTTCATCCTTTCTTCTCTCTCGTTCGTCTCTCCCTTTCGATTATCTTCCCTCCCGTCAATCCCTCTCGCCCGACGTCTCCCTTCCCATCTATTTCTCCTATGTTCTTCTCCATCTTTTCCCCATCAAAGGTAAATATTTATTCTATTTTTGTTTGATTTATGTTCATGATTGTGGAATAATTAGGACAAACTTGTGGTAGTGTATTTTGGTGTTCTTGAATCCTTCTTAAGCTTATATGTGGTGGTGTTGCATGAAAGCAAGAATTGTATATTATATTTTGAGATTTTTGCTGAAACAGGGCCTCTTCTGAATCGAATATTTAAGAAGTTTTGAGCCATTTTTAGCTTATGAGTTCTAAACCAAAATAGTAGAATATTGTCTTAGATTTCATTTAAGACTGAAATAATGTCATTTGGAGCTGTATGGAAGAAGTTATGCTTTAATGTCTAGGAGCTGCCAGTTTTCGAAATTTATTTCTTCTGCCTCTGTAAATCGCGTTTTTGGACCAGTTAATGTCGAAATCTTGAATATGTTGTCTCTGTTGAAACTGTGGGTAATCGAGTTAGGTTTCTAAAATGTTAAGAATCGATGCATTCCGAGTTATAACGAAAACATTATGGACATTTTACTAAATGCTGCCAGTTTTTCCTGAGAGAATATGAACATTTATTTTAAGAGTTCAACTTGTTTGATTTCTTCCTTGATAAAATATGGGATCAAAACTTATATCTTTGTTGGTATTGATTCTTTTGAATACATGGTGTTGGGATTGATAAATTCGATTAGTTGTACTTTATTATGTTGTTTGCCTAAGATTTATCTTTTGGGATTTTTATTTATGTTTATAGTAATTTATTGAAGATTAATTCCTTAAGGTGAAGAATATTGTTAAGAATATTTAAAGTTTAATTGTTCAATCCAATATACTTAACCAAACTTAATTTCAAGAATAACAAACAACAAAAGACTAAATTAAATATTTCTAAGTGCTAGGATCGGCGCACCGAGAGCTCTGAGGCGGACAACAACGAGTTTAAAGGTTTATTGTGATCTTCCATCAGGTGGGGTTTTACTATATCTGTAAGTGTAGTGGTTACATGACTATATTCATTGTTGTGTCGTGTGTCATGCATGTGAATGCCAATGACCCGAAAGGGTTCATGATCCATTAGTGATCACTATAGACGCCCACAAGGGGCGGGCCCGCAAGGGGTTAACTTATAGTTACAGAAATTTACAGAATTCATTATGTATGATCCATTACACAATTGATTATAGTTGCTTACAGAGTATTTCCCCACTGAGTATGCGTCCATGCTCACACCCCCCCTTATTATTTTTTTTCAGGTTGAGGAGTCGTGCGGTGGAGCAAGCGGAATGACCACTACGATCTCCAAGAATTAAAATCAACTTTTGCAAACTTACATTCTAATATATTTTTGTCATCCTAGATTATAATATGCATCATGTCTTCACCTGTGAACTATTGTTGTTTTGTTAGTCTTTTGCTAGATTTACATAACCACATGTTAGGCCTCTATTGATAGAATGTGCATATATATAATATTGTTTGGCAAGGTTATTACAATATAAACTTTTATATCTAAATGTGCTTGAGTTTGAATTATTCAAAGTCTAATTGTTTCTTAGCTTCCACTTTCTCATTTATTTTTCGAATGATAGGAATTAAATAATTATTATTTAACATGAAATTATTTTGACGTTTGTAAATACAACATGTCAAAACTTTTCTTAAATTTATATTTTTATTTATTATTGATGGAAAACTTATTCATTTACTTTTAAATGAATACTTTTAAATGAATACACATGAGCTTGTTGAGATACTTCATAAATTAATTAAAAAGGAAAGAAATAAGTAAATTATATGTTAGTAGCGTTCTTTATTTATTATGAAATTGGGGCGTTACAGTATAGTTCCTCCACCCTGGGTTGCATGAGTTAGAATATGGATTATTCCCCTGGTTCTGCTGATAAATTTGATTTTCTTCATAACATACAGATGTTGGATTAGCTGGACATTCTTCAAACTTGTGACTTTCTCCACAATAAATTAATGATACCACCTACAACAATGGTTGGGGATGAATGTTGTGCTCAATACTCTCAATTTCCGAGCCCATTGTTGCCACTTGTGCAGTAAGAGCAGACCCCATTGTTGGCATTTGTGCTGTGAGAGCATATACTTCTAGAATTCCCGGAACTTTTTGAGTTAATGCTGGAGCAGCTCTTGCATCTTTCCAGTGATAGTTGTTGGATGATATCAGGTCCAGTAGTTCACATGCTTCTTCATAGGATTTGGACAGTAAGGCTCCACTTGCTGAAGCATCCAACATCATCCTTTAGTATAAATTTAGCCCAAAGTAAAATGTATCAATCTGAATGTAATTAGGATTCTCATGGTAAGGGCACCTTCTCAACAATTCCTTAAACATTTCCCAAGTTTCACTCACAAATTCATCCTCTTGCCTAAAAGACATAATCTCATTTCGAAACTTGGCAATCTTTGCAGTTGGGAAATACTTTATCAAGAATTTCTAGGTCAACTCATTCCAAGGGGAGATATAATCAGATGGAAATGAGCTCAACCATGATCGAGTGCTATCTCTCAATGAGAAGGGAAATAACCTCAACCTTAGTGCCTCTGGACTCGCACCTTGCAACTTGAAAGAGTCACAAACTTCTAAAAAAGACCGCAAATGAAGATGTGGATCATCGGTGGGTTGGCCAGTAAATCGGCCTATGAACTCAAATATTTTGAACATTACCGGCTTCAACTCAAAATGGTTAGCTTCAATTTCAGGCCACATAATTCTTAATTTCAGCTCTTGGAACAATGGGTTTGCATAATAACGAATACACTTGTCTTTATAATTATCCATAGACAAGATATTTCCCAAGTTGTTTCACAAATATTTAAGACTTTCACAAATATCAAGTGATTAATTTTCATTTTAGAACCAATTAATTTTTTAAAATGTGAAAATCAAAATGATTGAAAGGTGTTTAAAACAAATTAA
>JAPKLW010001916.1:3909-59331 GCA_026898455.1 Plectranthus barbatus | reverse complement strand
TAACGAATACACTTGTCTTTATAATTATCCATAGACAAGATATTTCCTAAGTTGTTTCCACTAATTCCTGCAACACCATCTTGATTAGTCATCTTTTTTCAAACCTAAAGATTAAAACACTACATCACCTTGTTAATCAAACAAGTAAAAATACTAAAAACAACATGAAAGCAAGAATTAAGCAATATAATAGCATTCAGACTAAAAAATCCAGTCTCCCCCGCAATGGCGCCAAAAACTTGTTGTTGTGCTGCAAGGTATAAACAGAATAATGCGCAAGTGTACGCAATGAACAAGTAATATAGTCTAGGAGACCATCTATCAAACCCTAGAGAGTGTTTAATCAAGCCGTGCACACAATATTGCTTGTAAAATAGGTTTGGTAATGTGTACTCGAATTAAAAGTGCAATAAATAAAAATGAAAAGCAAACGGAAATGAACAAGATTAACAACCCTCCTGATCATAAACTAATTACAAATAACCACTAACACGTGCAAACAAAGAAAGAGAAACACACTTGAGTTATAGATTTCTAATCTTTCACTATCCTATATGCTACTACATAGATCTCGCACACCTGTGAGTCTTAAGACCACACACAAGCTGCCTAGTAAGTTGTCACTCCACTAGATCTGCAATCTCCTACCATACATCATATGTCTATGCTTGATATGATATTCAAATGCATAAAATCTGAATAGGGGTCGACATTAAGTCATACTTTTCCATATGCCTATGAAATAAACATGGTTGATCATGATTCCCTCGGCCTATCTATCCTTTTGACTTTAATAGGTGATAAATCTCTACTCACTGTCATGCTCAAGAGATTAAATAATCCAGAATCAAAATCAAACTCATAGTTAAGCAAAATCAGCCATTAACATATATTCAAGATCAAATCAAGAATCCACGACCCAAGTGCAAAAAAACTTAGCTCATATTTAAACTAAATATAAAATAAAACTTAGACATGTTCCAGTTATCGTTCATTGTATTGGCTAAAAATATAAACCAAAGAAACAAGAGAACCAACAACACTCTGTTGAGCTGCTGCTGATATTCTCCTTCTCCATCTCTGCGCAGCCTCTCAAGATTCCCTTCTCCAAAATGTGGCTTCTTTACGAAGAGTTGTGTTGAGATCCCCTTTTGTTTTGCCATACTTTATCCAGCCAAATGTGAACTACCTGTGTTTGCCCTTGTGTGTTGTCTCCAAAATTTGAGTGACACTTTTAAAACCAGAAACAACTCCGAAAAGTAAAAGTGCTTTTGTGACAACAAAGTGCCCCCCTGGTGTAGTCTCTCAGCTCCCAGTGATGCCACTCCGATGCTCTAGCATTACATCCAGCAGACTACTCTTTCACTCATTTGGCTTGAAACCTGGTTAATCTCACTATTTTTCCTTGTAAAACAATTTAAAACTGCAAAACATAACTATACAAGACACACAATGCAAACAAAGATAAATACAACACAATAACAACCCAAAACTGGTTAGAAACACTCAAAAGAACGTAAAAGACACCAATAAAACACTAAAATAATAACTCCTATATGGAGTTATCAAAGCTCCTGCTTGGACTTAAGATTTTGTGGCTTCTTGCACTAATGACTTTGTTTCTACTGTTCAGCAAGAGGTATCCTCATTTACACCTCTCACTTTCCCATACGTGTTATCTCCTTCCTTTACACATGCTTTCATTGGCTACCTTATACATGTTACTGCGTTAAAATAACCTTCCACTTACTCTGAAGTTATTGAATGGGTGAATGCTATGAATGATGAGATTTCAGCTTTGACTGTTAATGGAGCTTGGATTCTCACTAAGTTGCCTCCTGGTAATTAAACTGCTATAGATTCTAAATGATATATAAATTCAAGTTGAAATCAGATGGAACGATTTATAGGTTTAACGCCCGTTTGGTAGCAAAGGGGTTTTAACAGAAGTATGGTCTTAATTACCAAGAAGTTTTCTCTCCAGTTGCCAAACTGGTGTCTGTTAGATTATTGTTTTCTATTGTTGTTGCTCGAGGCTGGATTATTCACCAAATTTACTTGAATAATGCATTCCTCCATGGTTATCTTATTGATGAAATTTATATGCTACCACCTCATGGTTTTGATGGAGCTAAAGATGGCCAAGTCTGAAAACTTGTGAAGAGTCTTTATAAGCTGATGCAGGCGTCTCGGGAGTTGAATCATGTACCTTGCTTGTTTTTGGGTTAGTGTAATCCAGACATGATCCTTGCCTCTTTATCTCAAACACATCCGTTGGTTTGACATTGATTGTTTATGTCAATGATGTTCTCATTGTTGGTTCGATTTACATGTTGTTGATCAACTAAAGTCCTACTTGCGTGATAAGTTTTTAGGGATTGCTCGTTATTTCCTTGGGATGGAAATGGCAAGAGGAAGTATGATTTTATACATTTGTAACTGCAAATATATATTGGACATCGTAGAGCATGTTAGAATGATGGGTTGCAAGGGTACTTCTATACCTCTTCTGGCTGGTGTGAAATTTGATGTGGTTGATTCTCCACTGCTTCCTGATGTTGAGCGATACAAAAAGTTGGTTGGGCAGCTATTATATTTGGGACTTACTCGGTCGGACATGGCTCATGCTACACAACATCTAAGTCAGTTTGTAGGAGCTCCCACACAGTTGCACTGGGAGTGTGTGATGCATGTTGTTAGGTATTTAAAAAACACTCATTCTCTAGGTTTGTTCTTTCGCACAGATGGTTCTCTCCAACTTGTTGGTTACTCCAATACTGATTGGGCCACTTGTTCACAGTCCCGTTGTTCTCTCACGGGGTTTTGTTTCTTTTTGGGACGTGTATTGGTTTCATGGCGTTGTAAGAAGCAAACAATCCTGGCACTATCTTCTGCAGAATCGGAATATCGATCTTTGAGCTCTGCTACTAAAGAAGCTCAATGCTGATTTACATGCTTAATGACTTCTACATTCCTTGTTCCCAATTCAGATTACTAAGAATCATATTTTCACGAGCGCACGAAGCACGTCGATCTTGATTGCCATCATGGGGGTGATCTATAAAAAAATGGTTTTCTACTCCCAAAATATGTTCCTACCGAACTGCAACTGGCGGATGTCTTCACAAAGATGCTCGCTAGTCCACAGTTTTGTGCATTGCTATTCAGTATTGGCGTCGTTGATCTCCATATGCTCCATCTTGAGGGAGGATGTTAGGATCGTAATCATGACGAGTGTGATGAAGATGAAGCTGGGACTATGTGAGCTGATGAAGACAACGAGTTCATGCATGATTTTTAATACTTGATTTGTGTTGTGATTCTCGAATAAAGCATTTACATGCTTTTATTAGTTTACTGCTTTTTTAGCATGCATGTGTCGTGCATGTGTTTTCACTTTCTCTCTTCATGTTTAAAAACACAACTTGTACGTCCTTCTTATTTTTTATATGTAAAATTATTCTGGAAAATATCACTTTCCATTTGAATGCTTTGCATTATAATATGTCTCTACTCTGCTGAGGAGAGGAAGAATGGCGGTATCAAGGAGACAGAGAAGCAGAAGGATGAGGGTGAAGATGACAATGAGGTTGCAGAAGCAGTATCTATGCCCAGTAGTGGATCCAAAAGATTTTTGTAGGGAGTTCAAATTTTTTCCACCTTAACTTCAATATTTTTATATCATAAAATATTGGATCATGATACTATAAAACAAAAGCATTGCTATTCAGGATTGGCATCGTTGATCTCCATATGCTCCATCTTGAGGGAGGGTGTTCTTTTGAATTGATATTTTTTTCTCTTCACTTCTTATTGGTTTTTTTTGGATGTTGGTGATAAATTATTTAGAGAGTATAGTGTTACGTATGATTTTCCATTGAGTTCAAGTTATTTTTGTTATTTGATTCTTGTATGTGAAAAAAAAGTATGTTAGTGTCTGAGTAAATCTAAATTTGTATAAATACAAAGTGTTTATTCTAATGTGGCGTTAATTGTACTAATATTGATAGTAAAAGAGTTTAATTAACCCAAATAATCATTAATGATCTAATTTTTTCCAATAATAACAGTCAACTAGTATATCTCTCGTGATACGTGAGAATTATTGTTAGGAACTTTGTTAGAAACTTCCTTCCTTTATCATATGTTTTGGTGGGTCAAAGGCTGTGAAAGCCATCTTAGTCAGTTTTTCAGTCCTTAGAATTCTATATTGTTATCCTTGTATAGGATTAATCGAGTTGTAATAAAACTTAGGTGCTAAAAACCGAACATAGGGAATGCTCGAGAATTGAAGTAGTGTTCGTGCGAGAAACTTGATTTCACCAAGTATGGCCAAGGCTATACTGAGTTTGGTTACTTAGTATAAATGGCTTGTCATACTGACTTATGAGAAGTCAGTATGAGGCTTGTCATGCTGACTAGGGAAGTCATAATGAGGACTTGCCATACTGACTAGGGAAGTCAGTATGAGGGCTCCATACTGACTTGGGAAGTCAGTTTGAGGGCTTGCCATACTGACTATAGGAAGTCAGTATAGAAGTCTTTTTTCTTAAGCACGAGGAACACAAAGAACCAAGCTCAGTCAGACTTTGACAAATGGTTGCTAAGTAAAAGTCAGTACGAGGATGCTCATACTAGGATTCCTCGAACTAAAACTTAGTCTGACCAAAATTTAATGAGAAGTACTCAGAGCAGACCTATAGCATGGGCTATTATTAGACGTCATTCTCTATATCCCTAACGACTAGATAAATATGTCTAACGGGTGGATTTTCAAACACCCGAGTGCTCTCCTATAAATAGATATCAACCTCGACAGAAAGAGGATATGAAGTTGGAAAAAGTGAATCCCCTGAAAAACTAAGCCGTTACTCTGTCTAAGCTCTTTGTTACTCCGTGTTTCTATACACGAGATTTGAGTTCCTGACTCAAGTTATCTTTTCGTGCTAATTAGTTCATAGCATGAGGCTAAGCTTAAAGCTTATGCTATCATCTTGGTGAATATAACTTTCTAAAGTTATATTCATAGCAGTCAGTGGACGTATGCCAACCAACCACGTTCTTGGAAGAACAGTAAACATCCAACCACCAAAGAGAAGGCTACGGGGTGCATCCTCACTTCAACTTGAAAAATGCGTCGTACAAGGAGTTCCTAAGTGAGTGACCACAGTAGACCGAAGGACGGAGGATTCCAATGGGCTGTGCATAGATCGTAAGGAGGCTTGTATTTATACTTAGTGATTTACCAGACCAAGTGTCTGAAGAGTGGATGTAGGACTTTGATTTCAAACCATTATAAAATATCATGTGTTCTTTACTGCTTTCATTTAAGTTTTTGCATTGTTAGTTTCTTTAAACTTGCTTTTAAACCTTCAATATTTGTCCAAGTATTGAAGCGTATATCTTGTGAAACATACTAAAGAACTATCGACCGAAGCTTAATCGTTTTGAAACCTTGAACTGAGTTCCAGTCAGTTTAGGATAGCAAGTGCAACTTAATCTTACTTTCTGCTGCATATTACGTACTCTGATCTTGGGACCAACAAGTGGTATCACGCGCCAAGGTTCTTATAGACCAAGGTTGTGTTGAGTCGCTTAGGATGAGATCTAGAATTTCCTTGGTCTTGTTTCTTTTGTATCTTCAGCTCAGGTATCAAGATGATGAATATCACTAAACTTTCTAAATACTCAACTGAGATCCTCAACAAGCGGAAAGAAGCGTCACTCATCAAGTTGAAAAACATAGATGATCAGATGACCAAAGTAATAACAATTGGACCACAAAAGATCATGAAAGCTTCCAAGACTATTATCAAACTCATGCACTCAATGACTGAAGTATTAGATACTCCTAACAACGATGATGATTTCTACATATCGGAGAATGAGTCAGAGGAGGAAGCTCTACCGTGCTTCATAGTTGCTACGGGGGATGATGTCTTAGAGGCTGAAACTAAGTTACTGGTAACTAATTCTCAACTACTCTCTAGTTCCTTTTCAGCACGCATTCTCGATGACACTGAATCAAATTGCTCTGATTCAGATGATTTCTCCCTCAAAATATTTACTAAAGAATTTGAAAAATTTCATAATTTGAAAGATGCTTTAATCAGTGAAAACACCTCACTCAAACTTACAGTTTCAAAACTGACTGAGGAGATCCTAGGATCGAAGTCAGTAAGTGATGAGCTAGCCAAGCTTAGAAAGAGCATTCAATTTTACTTGAAAGTTTTAAAACTATTTCTGAAGAAAGCGAATCTCAAAAACTGAAAATTGCGAGTTATCAAAAACTTATTTGCTCACTTTATTCATGCACTAGCAAAGTTTTAGAGGCCCTAAGCTTACAACGAGATCCATCTAATAAGTCAGGGCTAGGTTTTTCTGAAAATATTTTGAGCAATCATGCATCAACTTTTGAAATCGGAAATGTTTCAAATCATCATTTCAAGAAGGATTCTAATCTAGAGGTTAAGCTATTAGGCAAAGGAGTAGTCAGTTCTGGCAAGGACTCCTTAGTGGCAAATCAGGGCAAAGGGAAGGAGTCAGTTTCCAAACTGAGTTTCAACCCAAAGTTTAAAAGTAATTTGGTTTCTAAACCAAATAAACCTGAAACGAAGCCCGCTATGTCTAAGAAGTGGGTGAAGCAGATTGTTCCTTATGCAAGGAAACCCACTTCAAGCAGATTGTTCCTTATGCAAGGAAACCCACTTCATCAACCAAAACTGATCTTCGTAAGAAGTCAGTATCATTTCCAGATTCAAGAAACCCGAGGTTTCATACTCATACATCCTATAAGAGAAGAACTTGTCCGTATATGATGAACACCTATACGAGGTCTAAGCCCAATCATTTTCCCATACCAAGGGTTAGGAAGACTTCACACCCCGGACTTGGTTTCCAAGAACCCAACCAAAACTTAGTTTCGAGAAACTTAGTTTCTGGGAAGTCAGTTCTGAGAAACTTGGTTCAAAGAAACTTAGTTTCTGGTAAGGTTTCACACACTCATCTCATTCCTTCTTACATGCATACAAATAACATTCATTATTTTAGAAGGAAGAGAAAGGGAGAGAAGATTGCCGCACCAAGGTTTAAAGTGAAGCAAGTATGGATTCGAAAGGGATGGATCCATGAGACTAACCCGACAAGACCCGCATAATCTTGGGTACCTAGAGTTCACATTCTTTTGTAATGCAGTTACAGGGACTCAAAACCAGTTCTATAAGAAAAAGTAAAACAAAGAAGAATAGATGCGAAATAAACTAAGTCTAAGCTCTTAGTTTTCTGTGCCACCAAGTCCTTCTACTTTTGGCTATTTTTCAAGCGGTGTCACCAACACAATCCAAAAATGTGAAGATGGAAGGAAACTTGATTTGAAAATGAAGGTTGCAGATTAAAACTGAGTTCGAACTCTCTGTTTTCATTTGGCTTATTTCTCACTATGGAGGCTTCACACTCAACCATTTTTTTTCATAAGTGGTATAAGTGGTGTCTACGCAACGTAGTATGGAGTTCTCTAAATTAGCCAAATCTCTCGAAGAATATTATAAATAATATCAAAAAATAAAGGAGAAACTTACTCGTCAACTAATTTTCAGTACGGAGGATACGCACTCAGTATGAGTTTCCAACACTTAGCCAAATTTTGGTAAACCATACTGACTTGTCAAGAAAAACCAAGTTTTGGTTTCAACACTTAGAAGATTTTTGAAGGACGGATGCTGAATTAAACTGAGTTCCAACTCTCAGTTTAGAAACTGACTCTTCGTCAGTATGAAAGCAAAATGACAGGGATTGGATTTCAAAATCCCATATTGATTATATCGGATTCAACACACTTAATGCGTATCAGGCGGAGATGAATCAGGATTTGCCACGTGGACAACGCTGTTTCCCCACATCTCTTTAGTCAAATCCCACGACGTTCAAAGCAAAACAAATCATCTCAACTGTCGCCGAATCTCAAGAAACCGATAGGATTTCATGGTACATTTACTCATCATAAATGTCATTTTCTGCTATAAATAGGGTTCTTAGTCGACATTGCTGCATATTTTTTTTGTCGAAACCTTCCTTCCAAGTTTATACTTCGAAAACGTTTATCCTTACCCTTAAAATCTGGTATCAATAGCAAAAGAGCCCAAACCACCAGATATATCCTTGTCTCCCTTTTGGGTGCGGTCAAAGAGGGGGAATAGAAGTATGGAAGGTGCATAAGACATCAGAATATAGAGCGTGAGCAGGATGAAGAGGTTGTAGAAGGAGCTGAAGAAGTCAGAAGATATCTTCTACTGTTGTCATCTCCTTCTACAAATCAAGCAGCTCACTGTTCAAAGTGACATGCCAAGCAACGGGGCATGGCCATTTAGAGAACTTATTCGCCTCGTCTCCCTGTCGACCAATGGCATCATCATAAAGGGCAGACTAGCGAATGAAGATAGGAGCGGGAGTTTGGTGAGATGAAAAGAGAAGAAATCCCTTTCCAAGAGGTGCAAACATCTCCACCACCTCCCCGACTGAAAATTGTTGGAAGACTAAAGTCCAAGGGTGGTGAAAAACTAGCCAAACTATCTAGTTGTCTTCCTTAGATGAGGTAATAAGATCAGACCCAGCAGCAGTCGAATAAAAGAACATGAAGACCAGAAACAGCCTAGTATAGACTTGTAATAGTTCTGTATAGGTTTCATTCTAGTTAGTTTATCCCTATACTTATAATGAAAATATTAAAGGATAAACTGACTTGTTGATGACAATCTCTTTTTGTCCAACAAAGGTCTTTGTTCTTCACACACTGAGTTTACACATGCTAGTGTAATCAGCAGGCTTCTGACTCTCTCATACTTAAGATTAAATTGATCTAAACTGACTTAAAAATTTATCGAGCAATATCTCTCCAAAACTAATAGGAGAAGATCTTAAGTAGAAAGCTGAGTTTGAGGGGGAATATTTCAGAGTTTATAAGACTGAATGTCAAACTTGTAAGAACTCTAAAGTTCTTCACTCCTTATCAGCGTAGATTAGAGATGGCTTTGACCACACCAAAAAGGGGGAAATTGTTAGGAACTTTGTTAGAAACTTCCTTCCTTTATCATATGTTTTGGTGGGTCAAAGGTTGTGTAAGCCATCTTAGTCAGTTTTTCAAGCCTTAGAGTTCTATATTGTAATCCTTGTATAGGATTAATCGAGTTGTAATAGAACTTAGATGCTGAAGACCGAGCATAGGGAATGCTCGAGAATTGAAGAATCGTTCGTGCGAGAAACATGGTTTCACCAAGTATGGCCAAGGCTATACTGAGTTTGGGTACTCAGTATAAATGGCTTGCCATGCTGACTAGGGAAGTCAGTATGAGGGCTTGCCATACCGGCCAGGGAAGTTAGTATGAGGGCTGATCGCGATGCTAAACTAGAGCATACTAATTATAGCACATGGGAGCAAATAAATTTATAAGTGAACCACAAGGTTGTCGAACCCAAGGGAAAAGTATAACAAAATCATTTTATGTACTGGACCCAGTTTATCAACTCGTTGTTCGAGCAAATCCAAAATAGAGAGCAGGGTTTTGTTTTCAATTCAGAAAATACTTTAGAATAAAATCAGCGAAATAAAAACACAGATCCTAGGGAATTCAAACAATCCAATCAACATGCATAAAACAATCAATCCAAACACCAAATAATTATTATGGTGGTTAATCTGATAAATTGGAATTAATTCCTTGGTTGGGCAATTAAAACCTAGATTACTAAGGTATGACTATCTCCTTTCGGTCTCTAGAACACAACACTAATCAATCTAAATAAAGATACAAATCAAATCCTATAATTAAATCTTCTTTTTTAGACAGAAAACAGTCATACCAAATTCTATTTTCCGATTGTTAATTATCTCCTCGTGGTCTCAAATTAACAACTATTAATCTAATCCAATTTTCAACTCTCGATCCTTCAATTGAAAATAGATTTTAAGAATAAAAACCATAGACTTCAAACCAATTAATGAGGGTTGGATTTAATTGAATTACAACATGCCAAGAGGAAGGAGAAAAACCCTAGAACCTGTTAGGGTTTCTAGCCTAACATACTAAAAACACAAATTGAAAGGGACATATTAAATTTCATTAAACTTATTTGGATCATAAAGAAACATGAATTTAAATCTTCAATGTCTTTGAGTTCCAAAACAATAAAGTAAAGAAAACTAGAAAATTAAAGTAAACTGAATGCTTAAAAGAAAATAAGTAACTACTGAAAAATATGATAAAAATCTCTAATTTTCGAGCTATAATGTCCTATTTATAGAGGGGGAATTAAATCTTCATTAGGTAATGGGCTTGGGAAGGAAAATCCCCAAATTTGATGTGAATCACTCTCTCTGTCTTCAGTGTCGATTGACAGCCGATCGACAGCCTGGCTGTCGATCAACACGGCTGCTAAGTCGACACCCACGTCAAGCCTTTCTTTTCAATCAAGCTGTCCTTTGTGTCGATCGACACCCGGGTCGTCAATCTTCACGAATATCAATCTTCAACCCTTGTGTCGCTCGAGACTTCCTCAACTTTTGACTTCATTTGATCCTCTATGTCGTCCGACAGCCTGGTTGTTGATCGATACAGAGGCATTTGTGGTATATTTTTCCATCTTCTAATAAACTTTTCATCCTTTCACCACATTTGGACCCAAAAACCTACAAAACTTAGTATAACAAGCGTAATATCCTCTATAAACAATTCATGCTGAATTATTAACCTAAAACAAATGCAAATGCATGAAACAATAAAGAAAATAATGTGATAAGTGAGGCAAAATACGAGCTTATCAACCCCCCAAACTTAAACACTTGATTGTCCTCAATCAACAAAAAGAATGAACCAACAGTTCAAGTAGGAGAGAAGTGCAATGCCTCACAAGATTCATCACAATCAAACCCAAAAATCCACATCACACCAACACTTTGTAAGAATCAGAAAATCAGTAAACCATGGAAGACTCACAAGGGAAGTGTTTCACTCATTCACTCAAGTGTTTAGGATAATATGAGAACGCACAAGTCATGCAAATCAAGATCTACCATAGTCTTGCAAATATTCTAACTTCTCCACTGCAAAAATGTGCACACAAGTCTAAGATCAGAAAGAACTTTATTCAAGGTTGTAATGTAGGCTTTTTAGTGAAAGGTAGGGAACTATATGGCCAAGTGACTAAAATCAATTGAGTTGCGCACCCTCAACCAATCTATACCACCATCTATCAATATCTACCAATTTCCTTAGATTTCCAATACAAATCAAGACTCTCTTTTCTTTTTTTCTTTTCAACTCCTTTTATGCTCTTATAATTGATGTATATATTTTTCTTTTTGGAACTTGAGCTTATAAGGATACACAAACACTTTCTTTATCTTTTTTTTTTCTAAAGCCCAACATTTTCTTTTGCTTTCACCCTTCTAATAATATCTTTTCTTCTGCACACAATCCCAAACCCACTCTCATAGACAAGAGTGATCCTCCTATCATTTTTCCAACTCATAGACAAAAAAAGAAAAACACATAGGCTCAAAAGGGCTGACTAGGGATAAATGTTCAAATAGGACAATGTATGGGATATAGGCTAAACAAAGATGGCCTAAAATGATTTCCTAAACTTGTGCACACTAGCAGTCTCAAAACAGAAACAAAGCAAGTTCTAGAGATACTCAATAATGCAGACACACTCACAATCGAAATAAAGCTCAAATCTCACCCTTGGGACAATAATTCCTTCCATAGTAAACATCAAATCCAACTCAAACATCATGCCAATGCAAGTTTCAAATCAAGTAATCATGCGATTTTCTACATTCATAGGCATTCGCAACCACTATCACAATCAACTCACAATTGTCAATCAATTCAAATCTCGCAATCTTGCTAGGGTTATATCATAACTTCGCAAATCTTCTCACAAAATCATAAAAATTTTCAAACGCATGCATATATTATGCAAAATTTCTTAGCTAGGCATAAATTTAAACAACTGAAAGCAATAAATAAAAGGGAAGAAAAATTTGTTTCAACTCATATTCCTCCTCCCCCTAAACTTATTCAATTGACAGAGGGAATAAGTTTGAAGATCAGACTAGGGTTTGAAACAGTACCTCAATGTTGATCTCAGACACCAAATTTTTATCCTCCGGAGTAGTACAACTCGAGTGACAGAGATTTGGGGCTGCTAGCACTCCGTGTCGATCGACATATGGGGTACCGATCGACATGGAGCTTTCTTTGTCGATCCGCCTCTGGATCGAAGTGCACCCATGTCGATCTCTCTGTGTCGATTGACACCCTGTATGTCGATCGATACAGAGGCTCCAAATTTTTATTTTTTTGAAACAAAAACAAGAAAAGACAGAAATTAAGGTTAAACATAAGGAAAATAATTGAAATAATGGGTTACCTCCCATCCAGTGCCTTAGTTATTGTCGTGGCTCGACGATGCTGCTTTCACAAAGGTGGTCTAGTCCAGACTCACCGCCCCCTTGCATCAATCTTATAAACCATTCGATCTCGAATGACAGTAGTGAGCTTGGAAGGAGATGGTGTAATTGGCAATTTTGCCATCCCGTTTCCTAGCTCCCATTCGATCTCGACAGCTTCCTCATCATAATCTTCTTCAGTGGTAGAGACCTTGTTGCAAGCAGCTTCCTTCTGACTTTTATCGATCACAAAGGTGATCATCTCGTCATTTCCTCGGAGTGCGATCTATCCATCTCGACAGTCAATTAGAGCTCCACTGGTTTTCAAAAACTCTCTCCCAAGTATCATTGGCATCCCATGTTCTTCTTTCATCTCCAAGACCACGAAGTCAATAGGGAAGATCAGATGGCCTACTCGAATCAGAACTTCCTCAACTACTCCCTTTGGTCGGGAAATAGAGCGATCCGCCATCTATAAGGTAATTGTGGTCGGCCTCATCTCTCTAATTTGTAGATTCTTGTAGACCGAGAAGGGTATCAAGTTTATGCTGGCTTCGGTATCATAGAGAATATTTTGGAACTCTCTCCCCCAATCTCGATCAAAATAGAAAAGCACCCCGGATCGGACCTCTTCATTGAATCTGTTTCTGCAAAAGAAGACTGCATTGCTCATGAATTGAAACAGTTTCATTTTCCATTACCGGTTTTTTATGGCTCATCAGCTTCCTTAGGAACTTCATGTAGTCGGGTATCTCGCGGAGAGCCTCGATCAAAGGGATGTTGATGTTGACCTTCTTGAGATTCTCCACAAAACGAGCAAACTTTGAATCCTCCTTCTTTGCGAATCTTAGATGGAAGGGCATCAGAGGAGTAGGATCAGCTCTATTCTTAAACTTTCTAGTCCCACGGGCCCTTTGTGTTGGTCGATCCTCCTGCCTGTTGGCCGCTGCATCATATCCTCCGTGTTGATCGACAGTCAGGCTATCGATTGACACAATTGCATCACCCTTGGATGTTGAGCTATCTGTACTGTCGCTTGACTTTCCTCTCTGTCAACCGACACAACCTCTGTGTTAGTCGATATAGAGGTATTTTCCTCGGGATTTATGTCCTCTTCACCTCCAAACTTGTCCTCAGGCATCTTCGGACCTTCATACCTTGTACCGGACCTTAGAGAAATTGCATTGACTTGTTTTGTCTTGTCCGGTTTCTGTAGTGCTGGGGAGCTGAGCAGGCTTGTGTTGATTGCTTGAAGTGGTGGCAATCTGACTCAACTGCGTATCGAGCATCTGAAGGTGCTTTGTCATGTGTTGCATGTGAGTCGCCATCCCCTTTACTTCATTTCTCCACCTTGCCAAATCTATTGTCGGAGCTTTTGATGAACTTTTCAAGGACCTCCACGAGCACATAATTCTTTTTCTCCACAATCTCTCCCCCGGTACCAACATTGAATCTAGGTGGAGGATTTTCAACTGCAGAAGGGTTAGAGTAAGAAAAACCAGGATGATTACGAGCACTGTAGATATAACTTTGGTTATTGGCTCAGTAGTCGTTGTTGTAGCCTCCATTGACATAATTCACCTCGACGGTAGTGGAAGTGCTTGAACTACTCCCTCGGTAGATGTAATCAGCCTCCAAAGGAATGATGGCCATATTGGGATCTGCTGCCACCGACGTTCTTCCGACCTCCAACTTCCCAAATTCCTCTCAGAGCTTTTTGACCTAGGCAACCACATCAATCTCCGGAGTAGTGGCTACTGCTTTGACTGCCTTCTGCCTTTCAGTGGGCCATTGATGACTAATCATGGCCATATCTGCAAGAAGCCGCATCCCTTCTTCTCCACTTTTCTTCACCAGAATGCCTCCAGTTGAAGCATCCACCAACTCCTTCATGTGAGGGGTTAGTCCCTCGTAGAAGTGGCAAACCTGCATCTCCACATCAATACCGTGGCCAGGGCACATCTTCAGCAGTTCCTTGTACCTTTTCCAAGCCTCGTACAATGTCTCATTGTATCTCTAGCTGAAGTGGGTGTTTCTGACTTCTTTTTTAGGATGATACTAGGAGGGAACCATGACCGAGCCTCATCCCTGAGAAAGAAAGTAAGCGCATCCGGATGGTGTCTTGTGGCACTCCATTCTATTTCACCGTATCGCACACCTCGATGAATTGACTGAGGTGGGAGGACGGTCACTGCAACATTCAGATGGTTCATTCCAAACCATCACATATCCACATGCCAAAACCAAATGGAAAGAATTAACCACATGAAAACTTGCCAAAATAATCCATCAATACATCATATAAAACCATTCCACAATCATCATCCAAATTCAAATTTAAAGTAGAGGTAAATCATAGTACAACCAAATCGAAATATCAAATTTTTTTGAAATTCAACTAAACTAAGCTAAACTAGAAAGCATCATAAAGATAGAGAGATAGAGAAGAGAATGAACCAGAGCACCAACTACCGACACTTCCCCCCAAACTAAGTCAAGTGAGACTAAGTTTGTAAAAAGGTAGTCGGTGCGTCATTGCTCATCCCTATCCTGCTGCTGTTGTTGGCTCTAATCTTCCTCATCCTGCGGAGGACGGTCACTGCAACAATGAATGCAAGGCATGGGAATCACTTCTTCGCAACGAGCGACAATCAAGCGAGTCATATCCAAATGAGCGTCAGTACTCATTAGCTAGTTAGACCTATCTGCTGGATCATCAATCTCAGTCAAAGCATGATTAGGCACTTCAATCCCAGAATCTCCAAACTTATAGAAATAACAAACACCCAATCTATCAGGCACCAGAAAAGCCTTCGTGACAAGAGTAGTGGTGTTAAGGCTCAGACCTGGAACAAATACTCAGGACATATCCAATCCACAAGCCTTAAGAATAGGAAATATTAAACCACCACCACAAATAACTGAATTTCTAGCATCAATTGTATTGCTCCAATTATCCATCAACCATCCACCAATAGAGAAAGGCTTCCCATGCAGAAATGCAAACAGAAATTTAAAGTCAGCCATACTAACAGCACCAAAACCACGAAAACTACAAGACCAACCCTCTAACATAAGGTGAATATACCTAATGATAGGATTCTTAATTAGAATGGACCTACACGACTGCACATCAGAAGCACCCAAAATACTAACCCCAGAGATTGATTCCCACAAAGCAAGAGAGTTAAGCTCATCAAAAACATACTCAGATTCTATTGAACATCCAAATATCATATCAATCTCTTGTCTACTTAAAGAAAACTCTTGATCAGCACATTTGAACGTTACCCAAACTGGGGCACCATGTGCACTCCGTATGACGTGAACCGAGGCTAAGAATTCTCTTGTAGCCCGCACAAATGATGGCCATCTCCCATGCAGTAACATCTTCCAACCCATGCGATTGAACAGCTTCCACACATCTTTCTTCAAGTCTAAGGCTTCCAAAGTCTCCTGACATAGATAGGTTGTCCCAATTACTGGCCTTTGCGTCAATGTTATGTACTTTGCATATTCATCGTCATCAAAGCCCTCAGGCCTGCAAATGGAAGAAGAGGAAGGGAACACACGTCCATGCCTGTTATCCATGGTACTTCAACAGATTAAAACTGCACACAACGAGGAGATAGTGAGCAAAAGAAAATTTGGAGAGAGAAATTTTAGTTTACGATGAAAAATGGACACAATAGGAACAAGTTAGAATTTTAAATCTGCGCCTGGCTCGGCCGAGCGCCAGATGGCTCGACCGAGCGGAGGCTCTGTCCGCGCGATTTCTGCTGGCACGCCCTGGCTCAGCCGAGCCTGCACCCGCTCGGCCGGTCGAAGGCTCTGTCCCAAGTTTTTGCTTTGGCTCGGCCGAGCCTGCACCTGCTCGGCCGAGCAGCCTTGGTTTCCCCCATTTCTCGCCCTTTCTCCGACATCTTCACGAACAATTGGCCTTCCGTCCTTCCTATTCTTCAATCACAATGCTAGATAGACTTGTAAATCCACACACAATTAAGAATCCTTCATCAACAAATACTAAACAACATTATTAAACCTAATCAATAACACAATTATTCAAAAACATGGAAATAACAAAAGTTAAACATTGGGTTGCCTCCCAACAAGCGCTTGTTTAACGTCGAAAGCTCGACGACCATACCTCAAGTCAATCATGATCCCATGGTGCCGATCCCGAACTCATACCTTGATTAAGCACGACATCTTCCTCCGGGAAAAACAACTTCCTCCTTGCACTTCGAGGTGGATCCAAATCCACGCGAGCTTTCTTCGTTTGACTTTGTTCATATTCATCAAAGTCTCCCGGATCATCTTCCTCTTCATCCTCGTACTCCTTGAGGTTTAACCCCGGATCTAGCACATCCTTCAATCTCTTTTTCCTATCAACTCGCTCCTCTTCAAATTCATGCACATTCTTTTGAGGTAAGGCAAAAACAACTTCTTTCCCCCCACACCGGAAAGTAAGCTCGCCTTGTTTCATGTCAAAGAGCGCATCGGCCGTATGTAAGAAAGGCCTTCCAAAAATCAATTGAATGCCACCCTTATTCTTCATGTCTAACACAAGAAAATCTCCTGAAAATGTGAACGTCAACACATCCACATGCACATCTTCAACCACTCCACGAGGACAAAATAGAGCTTGGTTTGCTAGTTGCAAGACTTGATTTGTGGGTTTAAGATGTCCAACATCCAGCTCTTTGTATAAATCCCACGACATTATGTTCACACTAGCTCCGGAATCACACAAGGCTTTTTCAACCTTCACGTCTCCAATTTGACAACCAATTACAAAACCTCCCGGATCATCCTTTTTGCTAGCTATGTTCTTCTCTTCATATTCTTGACTTCCCGGTTCATGTGGTTCACCATCCAAAGTTACATCAATTCCAACAAGTTCATCTAACAATGGAACACGTTCAATTTCACCCGGAAGTGGCATCTCTATATCCCCTTTTCTAACATAATCAAAGAAATGCACCTTCTCAACTTGTTCTTCCTTCTCAACTTGTTCTTCTTTCTTGTTTTCCACACTCTCTTCTTTCAACTCCTTCCCATCTTCCTTGGTTTCAACACTTTCCACTTTTGGAGTCATGACCTCCAATTTCTCATTCATCCTATCTTCACCATCAATCGTGTTACATCCTTTCTTTTGGACGATCTCCGTATCGCTTGGAAATTTCCCAGCTTGATGTTTACCACTTAATTGTTTAGCAATTGAGGAAATTTGAAGCTGGATTTCCGCGAACATACCTTCATACTTCTCAAACCTTTTATCGATCTCTTCATTCGGATTCCTCCTCAACTCTTGATTCACATATCTACTTCTTCCCCCTGCGTATCCCCCTTGACTACTACTCCCTCCTCCTTCCAATTGCATAGGAGGGTTGAGAGCGTTGCTCGGATTTGCATAGGAGAAATTTGGGTGGAAACGGTTGGACGGATGATAATACATGTTTCCTTGAGGATTGTATTGGGGCCGATTGTTGTACCCCATCCTTTGATTAATGAAGTTTACATTCTCCGAATAAGCATTGTCATGCTTAAGGATCATCATATCCTCTCTTCCACTTCCCGAAGTAGATAGCTTGTCAAGCTTCCTTTGCATGGCCGCAATTTGTTCTTTAAAATCTTCCGGCTCAATAACATCATTAACCGACTTCACCGGCCTATAATCATTCCGTTCCCTTGGCCATTGGAAACTATTTTCGGCCATTTTTTCAATGGTTTTCCAAGCATCCTCTTCTTCTTGATCAATAAATGCACCTCCCGAAGAAGCATCCATCATGACCTTTGTATCATAATTCAAACCACCATAGAATTGGCAAATCTGTTGACTCTTCGATAGACCATGGCGAGGGCACTTACGTAAGAGTTCTCGGAACCTATCCCAAGCTTCATAAAGAGGCTCATCGTACTTTTGCCCGAATGAAGTTATGTCTGCCCTTCTCTTCAAAGTTAAGCTTGGTGGAAAAAACTTAAAGAGGAATTTCTCTCTTAAATCTTCCCAAGTAGCTATATTTGTCTTGTCTAGACCCTCGAACCAATGCCTCGCCGAAACCCTTAATGAAAACGAGAATAATCGCAGCCGAATTAAGTCTTGAGGAACCTGATTGATCTGAATGGTATCCGTGATTTCCAAAAATTGGGATATGTGCACATTTGGATCTTCGGTAGCATGTCCTCCAAACTGATTATTTTGTATCATTTGAACTAATTGAGGCTTAATTTCGAACTGCGTGGCATTTACTCCTAATCGGAAACCACCGGCCATCGGCTCTCCTTGAGGTCGGAAAAGATTTTGTAGTGGTCTACGAGGACCATTCCTCTCATTAAGCAACGCCTTCATCAATTCAATTTGCCTTTCTAACTCTCCAATCCTCATGGTATCTTCCCCCGGATTAGCCATTTCCAAATCAATCTCAATACTTTCTTGTCTTTGTTGTGCTTTCCTTTCCAAGAGTTCACGAGCCTTAGACCTCGTGATCATATACAACCTACACCTCACAAAAATTCCAATTACCAAACAAAACAACTAGATCAAACAAACAAAATTCAACTATCAAACAACAAACTACAAGCAAAACAATTCACACAAGCAATATAACAAACACCTAGCCTACAAGCTTCACTTTTCCCCCAATATCTAGCAACCTATTAGATGAAGTCCCCGGCAACGGCGCCAAAACTTGATGCGGCTAAAAGTTCAATGGAATTAAACTCTCAACTACACAAAGAATAAAATATCAAATCCAGGTTCTTCTCCATTTCGCCTACTAGAGTACCGGGATACTACGTCAAAGTTCTTATAGCTAGGCAAAATCAATTGTTGAGTAGTTTTTTATTAACTAGGCAAGTAATGTAAACCTATGCTAACAATGTATGACTAACATGAATCAAACAATCAATCGACATTCACTTAATCAATTCCTTTCACAATTTGGTAAACCAAAACACACAAATGCTCAAATTAGGAAGATAGGATGTTGAGATGAGTTTAGATGCAATCAAATTAAGTCAATCATTGATGTAAACACATTTTAATCCCTAGGTGATTGAGCAATCGACCCTACACTCGGTAACCCCTTGTCACGGCGAGCTAACGGTTGATGATCTAGAACTTGCAAACCATCACGTTATTAAGCCCTAGACCACTCCAAATAGTTCGTCAATTATTGCCCTACGACCTAGCACCGCACATGGATTGGAACTAAAATCGTATGAATCTACACTATTCACGATGATTCCGCCCGCGTATTGGCTGCAGCGTTCACGTCAACTACCTCCTAAGTTGGCTCTTACCTACACCTAGGAGGTAAAGAACAAGTTCTAGTGCAATTCAAGCTCTCAAAGGAAAGTAAACAAGCAATTCTCAAACAAAATGATCATGCATCCTTACTCAAATCAACATCCAAATAGAATTAGAACTTCATACCTTTCAATTGTACAAATACAAGTTTGAATTCAATGAACGTCATTACAAATTGAAAGTAGAAATAGGAATCTTCCCCAAATTGGATTTGGTTGCCTTGATCCACCACCTTTAATCTTCAATCTCCTCCAAGTATTGATGAATTAATCTCCTAGATGCTCTAGGATTATGATGAATTGTAATGGAAAAATGGAATCTAGGGAAAAATCTAGCTAACGTATATGAAAAATGGACAAAAGTTTTTTCAAATAACTGCCTCTTCCCCTTTTATATGCAAGCAATTAGGGTCTCGGATCGCCCGGTCAAAGTATGGCTCGCCCGGGCCATCAATAACCGCCAAAATCACCCAAAAACCGACTTAGCTCGGCCGAGCAAGGCATGGCTCGACCGAGCCAAGTCTCTGACCACTCGTGCTCGATCGGTCCTGCACTTGCTCGGCCGGTCGAGCCCTCTGAAAGCCCCGCTCGGCCGGTCCTGCACCCGCTCGGCCGGTCGAGCTCTCCAAACTCCAATCCCGTGCGATTTTCCTCCAAAACTCCACCAAAACTGCTCGTTTATGCCCAAAACCTATCCTACACACATCAAACACACAAAACACGAAAACACAACCAAAATACGACAAAAACATATGATACGGGAGTAAAATAGCCACAAACAAGCATGTACACACATCAAAATATAGGTCATTTTACGCACGTATCAGAGATGGCAAAGAAAACGAGGAAACCGGAGAAATCATTAGTGAAGAGATAATGGGTGTTCATCAAGAAGAGCTCAAGAAGGAAGGCATCGAGGAGACGGTGAAGAACATAGAAGGAGGTAGAATAGAGGAGCTTTCACTTGAAGAGATTCCAACAATACCGACATTGGAATATTTCATAGAAGAGGAAAAGCCGACAATAAGCAAGGAGAATGAGGATAGGTTGAAGCGGGGAATGTCAACTTGGGAAGTAGGCAAGGTTGAGGAGAGAATGGTGAGTGCATTGGATGAATGGATCAATGAATTTCTTGAAGTCGGGATTAGTTTGGAGAATGTCTTAAGGATCACTTCAAAGAAGAAGCACTCATTCATGCAATTCGAGTTCAATAAGATAATCAATCCTCCTTGGAGAGATGTTAGGGGTGAAAGAAAAATTGCCTTGGACAAATTGCTCCCAAGTAAATGCCGATTAAGGAAGAAAGGTGTATTAAAAACTCACATGATTTTTGATAATGGATGATATGGTAAGGTCGTCTAGCTACTGACGTTAAGGAAGCGCTTGTTGGGAGGCAACCCAACCAATTTTATTGCTTTTAGTTGCTTTGATTTTGAATAAATGTCTAGTTTGTTTGGTTTTGTGTTTGTAGGAGGAACTACAAGATCGAGAGGAGTGACGATGCACCGTCCACCATTTTTGCAAACTTAGGTCTCAACTGACTAAGTTTGGGGGGATGTGCTGGTAGCCGGTGCCTCGGTTTATTCTTCTCCATCTCCTATCCTTTATCTTGCAATTAGTTTAGCTTGGATATTGTCCTTTTATTGGATTTGATTCGATTTGGTTGTACCTATATTGATGTTCTACCTTGGATGAATGTTTTGGATTATGCTCATTTTGATGATATATATGGATATATTCATGGGTTTGAGTTTGCTGAATGGATTTGTTTGTTGAACATTGGTTTTGATGGTATGTTTGGTGGAGCTAGTGGAAAAATGATTTATGTGTATAGATTTTGGATAGTGGAATGATGGTGGAAAGAGGTGTTGGAAGTGAATATGGTTGAGGATTGTTTGATTGTGATTGTAGATGGAATTATTAATGAGTTGGCATGATTGAATACTTCCTATTATGCATGGTTTGTGGTTTGGATTATTGGTTTGGTTTGAATGGTGGAACTATTGGATATGATCTTATCATTGTTGATATTTGGTTTGTGGATAATTTGGTGGATATGAGAGCTTTATTGGTTTGCTTTATGCTCAAGTGTTTGGTGGTGTTTGTGTTGATTTAGTAGGTACAAATAAGACATGGAGAGCGGTTTGATCGGGTGTGCCGCTGGGTAACGCTTTCTATCGTTCCTTCTACCAATTAGATTTATTATAATCATTTTATGGCATGTAGATTGTTGTTAGGATTGTTGTGTGCTTATGTGTGTGTGATGAACCCAAATGAGGCTTGAGATTTAATCATGATTTACTTAGTGGAGTTTGAAGTTTACCTCAACCAATGATAGGGCGGAATCTAGTTGTCGAAGCATGTCTTAAGTTTAACTTTTGAATTGCCGAGTTTTGTGTGTGGTTAATGCAGAGGACTTGACAAAAAGCTGTGAGGTTTGAGCCATGATATTGTCATATCTATATTGTTTGTGAGTGGCAAGATTGAGAGTACGAGATCTAGAACTTGCATCCGTTCTCTATCTATCGGCATGAGTGTGTAACTAGAAAATGATCTTAGGCCATCGATTCTTAGTCCTACCTTTCACACCGGGAGTATAAGGCGGTTGTTATCATTATTTTGCCTTTCATATCTTTGACCCCCGTGATTGAGCTTTATTGGTGAATTTTCTTTGATATAATTAGGACCATATTTGGGGGGAAAGAGTGTATGAGGGTGAATACGGTGATGAAAGTTGGGTTGGGAATTGATTGGATTTGTATTGATGGGAAATGTTGAGGCATGAAAGATATAAAATGAAGGATTGGTTTGAATCCGAGAAAATGTGGCACCAACGAAATTTGTGGTGTAAGTGTTTGAAAAAGAAAAAAAAAAAGAGGGCACCGAAAAATGAATGAATGATGGTGCATTTGAAAAATGATGAAAAAGAAAAGAAAAAAAAAGTGTTGTGAAATGAATAAGCCTCAGGGTTTGTAGTGGTTAGAAAAGAACAAGTTTGGGGGTTTTGGGAAATTGAGAAGTTTAGTCACTTTGGCCCAAAACCACCCACCTTTTAGTTAGCCACGTTACAACCCATGAAAAGACCTTTTTGGTTCTAGAAACTAACTCGTTGTAGTATAGTGGTGAGAATGGATGCAAGCCTATGGAAATCAAGCTCGATATCTTGTGATTGTGTGAATCTCATCTTCCCTAAACACGTGAGGGAGTGCTTCCATTTCTTGTATCCATTTTTGATGAGTGGTTCATGTCCTTAGCATTAACCTTGTTACAAAGTTAGGTGATAATCTCGTTTTACTTGAACATGCTAAGATGATCTTGATGAGCTATGAGGTATTGCACGAGGTAGATTAATGGCTTTACTTTGTTTTGATTGAGGACAATCAAAGGTTCAAGTTTGGGGGATTATGATATGTGCGTAAATTGACCTATTTTTCGATGTGTGAACTTGCATGTTTGCGGCCATTTTACTCTCATATCATATGTTTTTGTTGTTCTTTTGTTGTGTTTTCGTGTTTTTGTGTTTTGAATGTTGTAGGATAGGTTTTGGGCATAAACTAGCATTTTTGGTGGAGTTTTGGAGAAAAATCGCACGAGTTTGGAGTTTGGAGGCATCGACCGGCCGAGCCAAGCACGACCGGCCGAGCCAAGCCGACAGAGAGTTGGATCGGTCGAGCCAAATCCGACCGGCCGAGCCAGAACGTGATTTTCAGCATTTGACAGTTTCCAGCATTTGGCAGTTTCCAGCTTCGACCTGGAGAGCCATACTTCGACCGGGCGATCCGAGGCCTTGTTTGCTCATTATAAAAGGGGGAAAAATGGTTATTTTCATAACTTTTTTTCATAACATTAAATGACGACCTCCTAAATTCTCTCTACGACTCCATTTCCATCTCTTCCAAAACCTATCAAGGAGCTAAATCATCAATCCTAGGAGGAGAATTGAAGATCCAAGGGGGTAGATCAAGACCTAGCAAATCCAATTGGGGAAGATTTCATTTTCTACTTATCAATTGTAATGGATGTATTAGATTTCAACTTTGTATTGTTACAATTGAGAGGTATGACGTTCTAATTCAATTTGGATGTTGATTTGAACAAGGATGCATGAAGATTAGGTTTGATAATTGCTTGTTTACTTTCCTTTGAGAGCTTGAATTGCACTAGATCTTGTTCTTTATCTCTTAGGTGTAGGTAATAGCCAACCTAGGGGGTATTTGACGTGAACGTTGTAGCCAACACGCGGGCGGAATCGTCGTGAATAGTGTAGATTCATACGATTTTAGTTCCAATCCATGTGCGGTGCTAGGTCGTAGGGCAATAATTGACGATCTATTTGGAGCGGTCTAGGGCTTAATAACGTGACTGTTTGCAAGTCTTAGTATCATCAACCGTTAGCTCGCCATGACAAGGGGTTAACGAGTGTAGGGTCAATTGCTCAATCTCATAGGAATTAAAACTTGTTTACATCAATGATTAACCTAATTGGATTAAATCTACATTTATTTCAACATCCTATCTACCTCATTTGAGTATTTGCTTGTCTTGGTTTACCAAGGTGTGGAGAGAATTGTTTGAATGTTGTTTGTTGGTTTAATTCATTGTTTGTTATATGTTGTTAGCTTAGGTTTAAATTGATTGCCTAGTTGATAGAAATCACTCAACGATTCTATTTTACCTAGCTATAAGACTTTGCTATAGTATCTCGGTAATCTAGCAGGCGAAGGGAAGAAGGACCTGGATTTGACAAATTTTATTCTTGTGTAGCTAGGAGTTTAATTTGATTGAACTTTTAGCCGCATTACTAACTAATCAATTTATGGCCTAGGAACTGACAAGTTCCACTTGTGCTCTTCCGATCAACTTTGCAATCTCCAAAATCTTAATATGAATAGGCATTGAGAGTCAATTCGTCAGTTTTGGGGTACCACATACCTAAAGAATCAGTTCCTTTAAGGTATTTCATGATTCTCTTCGCATCTTCCATGTGCGATTTCTTGGGATTTGCTTGAAATCTTGCACAAACACCAACAACATAGAATATATTTGGCCTGCTTGCAGTTAGATATAATAGAGATCCAATAATTTCTCTAAAGCTCGTTGGGTTTACTGCTTCTCTTTCTTCATCGAGATTAATCTGAGCACTAGGGCTCATAGGAATCCTCAAGGGCTTAGTTTTCTTTGGATAAAACTTATTGATCAAGTCCTTGGTGTACTTCTTTTGATTGATGAAGATTCCTCCTTCAGACTGAATAACTTGAAGATTGAGAAAATAAGTCATCTTGTCCATCATACTCATCTGGAAATTGCTTTGCATCAGCTGAGCAAACCTCTGCATAACTTCAAGTTTTTGCAACCGAATATGATGTCATCGACATAGATTTGAACTTACAAAATGTCAGTTCCATCCTTGATTCTGAATAAGGTTGTATAGATTTCTCCCTTCTGGAAACCATTCTTGAGAACAAACTGAGACAAAGTCTCATACCAAGCTCTGAGCGCCTGCTTCAACCCATATAGAGCCTTTCTCAGTTTGTAAACTTGGTTTCCTTCTTCAAAGCCTGGGGTTGTTTAACGTAGACCACTTCTTTCAGCTCCCCATTCAGAAATGCATTCTTCACATCCATCTGAAAAACCGTGAAGTTATAATATGCGGCATAAGCTAGAAACAGTTTGATGACTTCATGTCTGGCAACTGGAGCAAAGGTTTCATCGAAATCTATCCCTTCACATTGAGCATAGCCTTTCACAACCAATCTTTCTTTGTTTCTCACAATGGTGTCTGTTTCATATCTCTTGTTCTTGAAAACCCATTTTGTTCCAATGACAGCTTGGTGAGTTGGTCTGTCCACCATGTATCATACATTGTTTCTCTTGAACTCAGCCAATTCTTCTTGCATGGCATTAATCCAGTCTGTGGACTTTAGAGCATCTCTAATCTTTATTGGTTCTGGCCGTTGAGAGATAAAACATGATAATAGAGCGCTTTTTTGGTGTGTGCGAACTGGGTTTGCAATGTTGTCCAACACATCATCTTTAGGATGAAATCTCAAGCACTTTGGCTTCTGGAGTTGACTAACTTCAATCGGTTGAGTGAAAGATCATGCGAAGTCAGTTCCTGAAACTGGAACAGAGGTTAGTGTAGACTCCACCATAGCCAAACTATCCTCTCTTGAAGCTTGATCTTCCAAAACTGGGTCCTGCATTCCTTATTCTTTAGTGGTTGCTTCTATAGATTCCAGTTCTTGACCTACTGGATTGATCTCTTCAGGTTGGACAACTTCAGTTTGAGCAACTTAAGTTTCGCCATTCTCAGTTCCAGCTTGAGCACCATTTTCAGTTCCAGTTTGAACTTCAGTTCCCCTTTGGTTTGTGCCTGCATGAAGTGTTAGGGAATCTATGGCCTCAACAAGAACTATAGCATCACTAGCCTCTTCGGCAGGTTGCAATCCAGCCTTGACATTTCGTTCATAGATCTAGTATGAGAAACTGGGTTAGTATCTTTTTTTTTCAGAACTCAGTTTCTCATTAACATCCTTGATCTCACGAGTATCAAGTTCCAATTCTTTCATGGTCCTGCTCCCTAGAACAAACTCATCAAATTCTACATTGCATGTTACTTCCACAAGTCCCGTAGTCTTAGTGAGTACCCTATATCCCTTGTATGAAGGATGTCCATAACTGAGGAACACCCCTTCATCAGCTTTGGGACTAAAGGTATTCATTTTAGACTTTCCGTTATTGTGAATGTAACATGGAGAACCAAAAGCACGAAGATGAGTAAGTGAAGGCTTACGACCATAGTAGACCTCGTAGGGAGTTTTGTGATGACGACTATTGATGGCACTTCTATTCTTAGTATAGCATGCCATCATCAAGGCTTCTCCCCAATACCCTTCGCTTAAACTTGCTTCAACGAGCATGGTCCTTACTGCTTCTTTGAGTGTGTCATTCATTCTTTCAACAAAACCATTCTATTGAGGAGTTCTTGGAGCTGACTTCTCATGAGAAATACTGATGTCTACACAAAAATCCATCAACGGTCCATTGCAGAACTCATTTCCATTTTCGGGCCTTATCGTCTTTACAGTCACTCCTTTGGCATTATGAACTCCCATTATCAATTCTGGAAGCTGGAGCTTGACCTCATATTTAGTTTTCAGCATCCTCGCCCAAGTGTACCTCAAGTAATCATCGGCAACTACAAGAGTGAATCTCTTTCTTCCGATCGTAGGTGGCTTGACATGTCCAAATAGATCTATGTGTAGCAACTCCAGTATCTTGTCTATGCTCGCTGTTACTAGACGGTTCTTGAATGGAGCTTTGGTCTGCTTTCCCATCTGACATGCTCTACAGATTCAAAGCTTCTTGAATCCAATTTTGGGTAAACCTTCAACTAAGTTGTGCTTTGGAAGATGTCGAATAGAGTTGAAGTTGAGGTGGCTCAATCTCTTGTGCCATAGCCAAATTGTGCCATCTTAGGAGCTTGTTGCGACAAGGCAAGTGTCAGCTTGGCCACTCTTCCAATCCACGAATTATGATTAAAGGACCTTGAATTTCTGAAATCGGGACATGAAACTGACTTTTTCGTAAACTCAATTTCAGTTGCTGAAATTAGTTTCCTCGTAGTTGGAACATACTACTTCACCAATTTCTTAGGCATGTTTAACTTCTTCTCAGGTTTATTCTGTTTAGAAACTGAATTATATTTCATTTTGGGAACTAAGTTCAATTGAGAATTGACTCTTTCCCTTTAACCTGATCTGTCAAACTTGAGTTTTGAACTACTCCTTTGCCTAACAACTTGACTTTAAAACTGGAATTTCCTTTAAAATGATGATCATTAAGTTTTTCAGTTTCAAAAGTAGATGCGTGATTGCTCAAAACATTTTCCAAAACACCTAACCCTAATTTGTCACTGGGATCTCTTTGCATGTTCATGGCTTTTGAAACATTGCTAGTGCTCGAATAAAGTGAGCAAATCAGTTTTTGATCACTAGCAACTTTCAGTTTTAAAGAATCACATTCCTCAGAAAGATTTTGAAATTTTTTGAGTAAAAGAGAATGTTCTTCTTTCAATTTTGTCATTTCCTCACCGAGTGACCTCGATTTCTCAATCTCATTAGTCAAATCTGAAGCTTTGAGTTTCAGTGAGGAGTTTTCGCCAACTACAGCATTTTTCAATTCATAAAATTTTGAAAACTCTTTGGAAAGAATTTCAAGAGTGACATCATCTGAATCCGAGCAAATAGATCCAGAGTCCTCAGGAATGCATGTAGAGAACTAGAAATTAAGTTAGAATTAGTTACCAATTTCTCAGTTTTAGTTTCAGGTTCTTCAGCTTCAAAGGCATCTTCTCCAAAGGCAGCCAAGAAGACCAATAGAGCTTCCTGTTCCACCACGTCATCCGACATATAATAGCCAACATCATGGTCTGAGATGTCAGGAACTTCAGTTCTCGAGAGCATGGCTTTTGCAACAGCTTTCGAGGCTCTCTTCTCGAATATATTCTTCAACTGCTCTCTCTCCTCTTTGGAAACTAGAGGGCACTCGTACTTGAGGTGATTCGGAGAATTGCACTCAAAACATGCCTTTGGTGCTCTTTCGATGAATTTCTGGTCACCTTCTTAAGAGCTTTCAAATTTGGCTTTTTCCTTCTCTATCATCTTTGTCAGTTTCTGCATTTACTCCTCAATTTCTGCAATTGAGGATTCCTCCTCTTTCTTGTAGGAATATGACAGTGTAGGAGCATTCTTTTGAGCTGATGTTTGACCACTTGATTTTTCAGCTTGATACGGGTTTTTGGGTCTTCTTTGGAAATCTCTCTTGACAAAGAAAGCAACATCTTCCTCAGATGGAGAACTCGCACTTCAAACTGAATCATTTTTATTAACCATCTGGATGTTCCACTCGTGCGCTTGTAGTTGGGAAAAGACATCCTTTGGCATCTTGGAGAGAATCTTGGCATTAAGGTCAACAATTGTATATTTTCTCCCCAAGTTCTTCAACTTGCGAACTATGGCATTGAATCGAGCTTTCATTGATTTGATACTCTCTCCAAGAAGCATCTGAAAATGACTCATACTTATCCATACAGATTTGCATCTTATTGCGCTTCATCTGGTCCGTTTATTGGCTAAGGGTACCAAGAAAGTCCCATACTTGCTTAGCGTTGTCATACTCGAGTGCTTCTTCAACCAGGGACTCTGGTAGGTCTTGTAGGATCAGCTAATGCACCATCAAGTCCAGGTGTGCTCGGGCCTTGTCTTTGAAAGTCCACTCTGCGTATGGCTTCTCAATGATCTCTAGACCATCTGTTCCCCGAGTTGCGTATTGATCTTTGTGATCTTTAGTGGTTCGTTGGCTATTACTTCTGCCATCTCCGGATGGATATTCTTCAGCATGATGAGAGATTTTTTCTTTCATGCATTGTAATTCTCTGTTGAGTACTTGGGAAGCTTGACAGCATTCATCATCTTGAATACCTGAGCTAAATCAACAAGAAAGAAATAAGTGCAAGGAAATGGATCCGGTCCTAAGCGACTTCAACAACGACCAGCCTATAAGGATTGACCGACGCTGATACCACTTGTTGGTCCCGAAATCAGAGATATAATATATGCAGCGGAAGTTTAAAATGATCTTGCACTTCTAAAAACGGAAAGTCAGTTTTCAGTTTTCAGTTTCTGAAAACTCAGTCTAGCTCATAGTAAGTTTAAGTTTCAGTTTTCAAGTATACACTTCAATACTTAGAAATTATTGAAGGTTTCAAATAAGTATGAAAACTTAAGTGTAGAAATTTAAATAAAGCAGTAAATCGACTTGGGATATTTTATAGTGGTTCGAAGCCTCAAATCCTACGTCCACCCTTCCGAACTTAATCGAGAATCCACTAAGTAACAAAGTACAAGCTTTCTCACGATCTATACTAGCGCGTTGGAAACCTCCGTCCTTCAGTCTGCTAGGTCACTCGCCAAGACTTGATCTGCTCCTTCTTTAGAACTGATATGAGGACGCACCCCGCAGCCTTAAATCTGAATGGTTGGATGTTTGCGGTTCTTCCCAAAACTTTGGTTGGTTGGCATAGCCCGTTAGAATTAGTATTTCAGAGTAGAATACTGACTGCTTTGTTTATTACTTGAAAAGTAATAAACACCAAGAGATAGCTTAAGCTTGGTTTGCTTGAGCCTCGTGCACTTAGATAGATACACAGAATGATTAGCTTGAGCAAAGATGCTAAGCCTCGTGTTCAGACACGGAGATTCAGAGACTTTTCGAGAGCTTTTGAGATTGCACTTTGACAGAGTTTCGACTAAGATTTTTTAGAGTTTCAGGTGTTTGTTTCTGTCGAGGTTGTCTCCTATTTATAGCCAAGTTGGTCGATCATTTGAATTCTGTCCATTAGAGATAAGAATTCAACTGTTAGAGACAAAGATTGGGTCGTCCAATCATAGTCATTCTTCTGTCTGCTCTGCTCTGAGATCTGCTTTTGACTTTTGACTGTGTACTTGTCACCTGCTCTTGTCAGACTCAGTTTCAGTCCGAGGGATCTTAAGTTTAAGTTCCTCGTACTGATTTGTTGATCGATACTTTAAGGAATCTTCAATAAGACATTGAGCTCCACTTGGATTCCTTTTGTCTTCTTCAGTTTCACGTGCTCTTCAACTTCTGAAACTGAAAAATTGAAATTCCCAAATTTCAAGTTTTAAGTTTCGTCTTCTCTTTAGTGAAAACTCAGTTTCCAGAAACTCAAAGAAACTGAGTTTCTGGACATCTTAAGTTCAAGTTCCTTAGCATCTTCTCTTTAAGTTCTGAAACTTGACTTCAACATCTTGAGCTCTTTTCAAGTTTTTTCAAGATCTGAAACGTGATTATTGTCTTCCTTCAAAAACTAAGTTTCTTGTCGGCTCGATCTTCAGCTTCTGGTTTCTAGTTTCTATTACAACTCGATAAATCCTATACAAGGATTACACGTAGAAACACACTAGAAACTTAAAGTTAAAGTAAATTTTAACAAACCAAAATATCAAAATAAAGGGTAAACTAAAACTCAATTTCTAAGAATAAGCTAGAGGTCACCAATCAAATTTAATTAAAATTTATATTCTTTATTAAATAATATTTTTGTGATTGTTAATGCAAACTATAACATTCGATCATATGTTTGTGAGAGGTAAAATACGGAACTCCAACAAAGGAGGAGGCCACGACGAGCATAATTAACTTTAAGTTGAAATTTGTGATTGTGAATCACAACCTCCTATCTACAACAATCAGAGGTTTGGTGTAATTGTCGTGATTAATATGAATACTAGTTTGATAGTAAAAGAAATGAGTATGAGTTTGAATTTGGAAATCATTTTCAATTATGATGTTTGGTTTATGAGATTTTGGAAAGAATTTGCAATTCTGATAACTGATTTTTTAAGTTTATAGGTTTAGAAAATAATTAGAAATATTATATAAATAAATAATTAATATAATAATAAAAAACCAAGAAAATAAAATATTACAATATTTAAAATAATATTATAAAAAAATAAATAAGAAAATAATTACAATATAATCATGAAATAAATGATAAGAAATTAATAACTTTGGTTATGAGATTTAGGAATGAAAATGAAACCATCATTTTGGAGGGTTATAGTGATTCTAAAATATTTGCGTATTATTCCCATTAATTCATACCCATATCCTTTAACAAATGGTGGATTTTGAAATCATTTAATTCCCTCATTAAGACCTCCCCTAGCAATGACTTTTGGGGGAGTGTCATCAATAAAAAAATATTAAATTGAATAAAAAAAATGGAAAAGGCAAGATAAAGGAAAGAAAGTCATGACTCTATTGTTGTCGGACGATCTGTGGTGCCTTCCAAAGTCATCCAATCACATGCTGCCACTTGGTAGCATGTGATTGGATACTCGTATTTTTCGGATAAATTCATAAAATAATTAAAAAAAATACCAAAATTTATAATTTTTTTCTCTATAAAATGAACCCAATATTGATACATTTTCATTCACAACCAAAACTTCTATTTTCTCTAGTATTTCTTCATTTTACTTGTTATGGATCCAAATGATTCCAATTACTTCTTCTTTTCCCAAAATTTGGTGCCCATGAATAAGTATGTAATTCATTTGTAATTTCACTTTCATGTTTGCTCATGTATTTGTAATTCATGTATTCGTATTTAATTTCTATTTCAACTTTTGTAGTTTATATTTTATTCAAATATTAAATTTTTAAGTGTATGTAATAAGAATATTATAATTATATAGTAATATATAAATATATAATTAAAAAATTAATAAAAAATATTATAAATAATATATATTGAAGTATAAATATGAAAATAAAATAAATTTTAGATTGTGTGAATGTCATTGATGTGAGTGAAATTGAGTTGGGTTGTGGGTTGTATAGGTGGATGAGAGAGAAATTATTATTTTATTGTTAAATTGGGTTGTGGAGTGTCATTGCTAGAGATAGTCTAAGAAAGACACCAAACCTACGAGCCATTTTCCCTGTCCTAAACTGAAATAATTAATCGTACAACGTTGATAAACAGTTTCAAAATATACACACTATTTCTAATTCAATGTTTATTCCCCTTAGACCTCATATTTCTCATTTCTTATACTCCCTCCATCCCATATAAATTGTCCCTATTTTCTTTTTCGTCTGTCCCATTATATTAGTTCGCTTGTCTAAATTAACAAGTTTTTTACACTCATCAATAAAATATTAACTTCATTATCACTCACTACCACTCACATACCTAGGTTATCGTATCCGGTCAAATGTGGACAATTAACCGGGACATAGGAAATATTTCTTTATGTCAAGACACTACGCCTCCCTATCTCTATAGTCCACATTTGACCGGGACATAGGGAATGTTTCTTTTATGTCAAGACACCTACCCCTCCCTATTTCTATAGTCTATACTTTACCCTTAGCCTACTTCTCTCGATCCCCCTTTCTCTTTCATCTGCACACTCAACTTCTCCCCCGATCTCTTCGATCTGTAAGTCCACCCTTAACTATCTTATTGGCCGAATGCAAAGCTTCATTTCTAATAATTTGGGATGATGGTTGGTAATATATATATATATATATATATATATATATATATATTTGATGTAGATTTGGCGTTCCATTGATTCTGGGTCACTCGAAGGATTTCCCAAATTCTACTAAGAAGCTGCGACTCAGGTTAAAAATACTCATGCTTTTGGTATATATGGGTATAATATTTTAGAATACAAATCAATTCTTTTCCCCAATAAATAATTAATGTTTTAGGAATGATGTTACATAATTTGTGTATAAACTAGCTGCAGTATTTATTTTCCAATATATCAATTCGTGTGAGTGGTAGTTTTTGCTCGTCCACAATTAACTATTTTCCAAAAGTCGCTGGGCGCTAGGTTTATCAATTGAGTTTCCAGCAGTTTCACTTTCGCTTTCAACAATCTGGATTATTCCTTTAGTCTCTCCTCTGTCCTGAATAGTACTTGTATCATCAGATTCAACATCGATCCATTTTTGAATAGTGTTAGTGTCTAAGTTGAGCACTCTGTTGCTTGAATAACGAAGGAAGAGAGCCTTGTTGCTTTTGGAATTCAATTTGGTCAGGTATTCCTTGTCATTCACAACATAGCACACACATAGTTAAACACATGAAGATATTTTAAATTGAGTTTTTTATCATTCAAGATATTATATGGTGTCATTTTCGTTCCAGGTCTAAGATAGACTTTGTTGATCAAATGACAAGCTTTATTTACAATCTCAACCCATACTTTCTTTGCAAGATGTTTAGAGTGTAACATAACTCTCACCATCCCTTCAAGAGTTCTGTTCTTCATTTTTGCAATCCATTTTGTTGGAGTATTTTGGGTGCTGAAAATTCATGTGTTATACTCTTCTTTTCACAAAAATTTGAGAAGTTCTCATTTTAAAATTCCCTGCCATGATTATTAGAATAACACAAGCATTATAAAGTTTCCTAAACCTTCTAAAATTAAAAGTTAAAAAGTTTCACACTATTCTCTCATATACTCAACCCAAGTAAAGTAGGGGTGTTCGCGGTCCGATTTGGCCGGTTTGGAAGCAAAATCTCGGCCAAACCAATATGTAAGGTTTGAAATTTTTTCATACCAAACCGATCAAATAATTTATTGAAACAAAACCGACAAAACCATATAAAAACGGTTTGGTCCGACCGGTTTGACGGTTTGAAATGAAATATGTTTCAACTTTCAACAATCTACTATAATTTGTTGAAAACTAGGGCCTTAATGCAAATTAGTTGATTTCCATTATTTATTATTACTTATTTTAATATAATTTTAATTTTTAAAATCTTGTATTTTTAATTTAATGTAAAACCAAAAGAAACACATGAGTCAATTTTATTAAAATTGTAATCTTAAAATTCAAATGTAAAATTGAAAAAGACATGTAAAATTATATTAACGAATTAACTATGTTAATACTTAATTTAATGTAAAAAAATTATATGAATAATAATATTTAATGTTAATACTTACTAGTTGATTTTTGATTAAAAAAATTGAAACTAAAACTAGATTGTGTTGGTCAAGAAATTTAAATATGGGTTAATTGTATAAAAAAAATTGAAACTTATCAAATGAACCACAATTTATATTTATTAATTATAATATATTTAATATATATTAATATATATATATATATATATATATATATATATATATATATATATACATATAAATAAGGCCGGTCCGGCCGATACGGCTAGTTTGAGCCACCAAACCGTAACCAAACCAAATTTGACCTGTTTCAAAATTTTCAAACCGCCGGTTTAAATGTTAAATTTCAAACCGGCCAAACCGACCAAATTAATCCGTTTCGGCCGAACCATGAACACCCTAAAGTAAACCTAGAGTAACTATTGGCACTGACGCAGTGTCGTTCACGTAAAAAATACCAAGTGCTCAATTTCGGCCAGTAGATTTATCCTAGCCCAAATGCTATGTAGATAATCAATTCGAGTCAGGGTCGATCCCATGGGGAGGGGAGTTAAGCTATTTAACCTTCAATGTCATAAGAATGTAACCGAAGCAAATGATTTCTAGTAACCTGCAAATATTAAAAAGAAGATATATAATATATTAGAGTGTTCAGAGTGAATGAATATCAATATGGAGTCGTTGAGAATAGTGTTCATCGGTTTCCTGCAATTGGTCAGAAGGTAGGTAGATAGATCTTATGTTATATTATTCTATGATCTTGAACTCATCTCAACTCCAGACACTGTCACTACAAGGAGCGTTCCTAAGACAAAATAGACTGCATGGAATACCTACTACTACTAGGCTTCCACTACAGCTCTCCCCTTTAGGCAACAACAAGGTTTCTACCTAGTGATCGTACAATTGCCCAACTACTGATGACTTGGTCTGTTCACCCAAATAGTTTAGGCTAACTGCAGCTGTGCAATTCCCCTTTTATTGTAGCTGGCCATCCCAACCCTAGTGCTTTCACAGATGCAATAAGATCTGAACCCATTCTAATATTAGGCTAACGACATTAGTTTCCGCCCTGGCTCAACCTTGTATTACCTTTCCACCCCTTACCATATTGGTTTTGCCACTCATGAGTTCACTCGGCTAAAGCTACCTCACTTTGGTTGCCTAATTCCCCCAGATCTACTCAGGTAGCCATCCCGAATAGGTCAAACGGAATAGCTTGCTAGAGACTTAGAAATCCCTAGGAATAAAATAAGAAGAAAGGATGAAACTGAGACAGACCTGTCTCGACCAAGTTAGAAAACCCGAAACCTCACACTCTACATCTCAACCTCTCAACATATTAATTCATTCATCCGAACTGCGCGTTTAGTTAAACATAATGTAAAAGAAATAGACAAAGAGATAGGATGAATTACCGAACTTCATAATAAACCATTGAAGAGGTATGAATTTTCAAGTAATTACAATAATTCGGCTCTTCATCAATAATACCAAAGCAAATAAAAGTGTTTAAAATATAAAACAGTCTAAGAACTAGATCAGAAGATGTCAAATAAATATTGTTTATGGCTTTTATACTAAGCCTTATTTGCCGCAAACGACAACTACTAATTCCACACAGTGAATATGACCGAATCCCAGTTGATAAGCTATTTCGATATTTAGCAACCTTTCTTCCTTTGTCCAATTCAATCCTGTAGATTCCCACCTTGAGATGAGTTCTTGATTTTGGCAGCTTGATTCTGGCAACAACTTCAGCACTTTCCATTTCCAATCTTTATGTCAAATTTCCCAATACAAGGAGGTGTCTTCCACTGCATCTGAATATGCCGATTCCTTCCAGTCCTCAAAGTAGCTGATCGATGCTAAATTTGCATATAAATTATAGCAAGAGCAAATAAATTTGTAATAACTCGATGGTTGTCAAACCCATGAGGATAGTGCAATGAATATATCTCATGTATTGAATGTAGTTTTTTTAATTCTTTGTTTGGATAATCCAAATTCAAAAGGTTTTTTGGGGTTTTGAAAATAACTTTTAAAAGCAATTCAAGTATAAAAACAGAGATCCTAGGGAAATCTACCAATCTGATAAACATGCAAGAAACAAATAATTCAAACCCAAAAAATACTTATGGTGGAAAATCTGTTAAAGTGGAATTAATTCCTTGGTCGGACAATTAAAACCTAGATTACTAATGCATGATTATCTTATCTCGGTCTAAAAAACACACAATAGTCAATCTCATTAAAAATCGGATAACTCCTACAAGTGAATTCTTCTTAGTTGGACAGAAAATCAATCATATTAAATCCTCTCTTTTTGTTATTAATTTTCACCTCTCGGTCCATCAATTAACAACTAAAACATATTTCAATTTTCATAGCTAGACCCTTCAATTGAAAATAGATTTGAAATAAAATCAAAAAATTTAAACTAATTAGAATTTGAATAGTTAGATTCAAGACATGTATCACAGAAGGAGAAACCCTAACATCTGTTAAGGATTCTATCCTAGCATATTTAAATTAGACATTAAAACAAAAAGTAAAGATTGCATTAATTAACTTACTGAATTAAAGTACAGAAAACTAAAGGATTGTGATCCAGTTCTTCAAACTCTTGAAACTTGAAAATAGAAACTAGAAAATTAAATTATAAATTGGATAATGAAAAATAACCTAAACATGAGTTTATATAGTAGTTGGGTTAGGCTTGGAGGTCTTGAACTTCAGGGTTAAGTTGGTAAGACAATTTTTAACTTAAATCTCGCCCACAACTTGAAAAGTCGCACTTTTCATCTTGAAACACATTCACGTCGACCGAAACAGGATTCATGTCGGTCGACACACCTTCTTCCATGTCGATCTGGCCTTGGGTCGAAGTCCTTCCACATCGAGCACCTTTGTGTTGACCGACATGGCTCTGCATCGATCGACACAGAGATATTTTTCACGTCGCTCGAAATTCTTCCACGTCAGGCGAAACAAAAGCTCTTTGTGGCGGATTTCTTCATCTTTTAATCAACTTTTCTCCTTTTCGATGTATTTTCCTACAAAAATTAGCACCACAGGTGTAATACCCTCTACAATATACTCATGCTCACTTTATTAAGTAAAACAAACTAAAATGCATAAAGGAAATAAAAAATACTGCGATAAGTGAGTAGAAATATGAGCTTATCATCCCCCAAACTTAAACACTTGTTTGTCCTCAATCAACAAAAAGAATAAACCAAAATCTCAAACCATTGAGAAGTGCAATGCCTCACAAGATTCATCACATTCAAAACCAATAATCCACATCACACAACACTTTGAATGAATAGGATAATTCGTAAACTGTGGAAGACTCATGGGGAAAGTGTTTCACTCAATCACACAAGTGTTTAGGTTTGAATATGAGGACACACAAAGTCATGTAATTCAAGCTCTGCCATAGGCTTGCAAATATTCTAATTCCTTCATTGCGAACATGTGCACACAAGACTAGAATCAAATAGAACTTTTTTCATTTAGTTGTAATATAAGGCTTTTTGTGAATGGTAGGAAATTTTGACCAAGTGATTAAAATCCACTGAATTCGCGACTCTCAACAAATCCACAACACCATCTTACAACATCCCCCCATTCTCCTAAAATTTTTCAACACATAACAAGGCTCTCTTTTCCTTTTTTTTTTCTTTAACATCCTTTTATGCTCTTAATATATAACTTTCCTTTGATAAATGAGCTTATAAGGATAACAAACACGTATATTTTTCTCGAGCCCAACTTTCTTTTGTTTTACTCACTTATAATTGTCTTATCATTTTCAAATAAATATCCACACACTACTCTCATAGAAAGGAGTGATTCTCCTATCACTTTCCCACAACTTCATAGACAAAGAAAGGAAAATACATAGGCTTAGGGGTGTGCAAAACCCGACCCGCACCCGAAAAACCGGCCCGAACCGACAATTTTGGGTCGGGTCGGGTCTCGGGTGAAGATTTCTCACCCGATACAATTTCGGGTCGGGTGGCGGGTGGCGATTTTCGGGTTCGGGTGCCACCCGACCCGACCGATCATCCTTATATAATATATTATATGTTAATATATATATAATAGTATAAATATACAAATATTATAATTATTTACTAAAAATCTGAAAATATAGCATACCCTAATCCTAAAACTAACACCAAGTTCCAATTCCCCCAATTCCAAATGGCGCCCGCCCGCCGCGCACCCAACCCCAGCCACCCCTCCGCCAATCCGCCTGCGCCTTTTCGCCCATCGGCGGCCGACCCACCGCCGCACAAGCCATCCCCGACCGGCGACCTGCCTCTGCCTTCTTCCTCGCCTCCTTGGCAGTTCCTCAATCCTCATCATTGTCTGCGAGTCGCACACTGCCGACTGCCCTCACGACTGCCGACTACCATCCTTCCCTCACGACTGCCGACTGTCCTCCTGCTGCCGTGCTGACTGCTGCGCCATCCTCCCCTCACGACTGACTGCCGACTGTAGAATATTATTTCAAAAATGCTAAGTTTTGCAAAAAAAAATATAAAAAATACATATATATGCATTTCGGGTGATCGGGTCACCTAATTAACCCGACCCAAAATTTGGGTGATCGGGTCGGGTTGGGTGGCTCACAATTTCGGTCGGGTTTTGGGTCCAGATTCTCGGGTGATTGGGTCATTTGGGTTTGAATTTTTGGGTCGGGTGACATAGGCTCAAAAGGGCTTACTAAGGAAAAATATTTAATTAGGACAGTGTATGACATATGACTAACAAAGATGGCCTAAAATCACTTCCTAGACTTGTGCACACTAGCAGTCTTGAAACAGAAATAGAGCAAGTTCCAGTGACACTTAATTATGCAGGCACACCCACAATCGAAATAAAGCTCAATTCTCACACATGGGACAAAATTTCCTCCACAGAAAACACCAAATCCTCTTCAATCATCATATCAGTGCAAGTATCCTATCAGTAAATCCTGTGGTATTCTACATTATTGGGCTTTCTCTATCACAATTGCAATCAGTTCAAACAACTGTCAATTAATTCTAATCTCCTACTCAAGTCCGGGTTCAATCATAACTCATAAATCCCCACAAAATTACAAAATTTTTCAAATTTCCACAAAATCTTCCTAGGCGTAAATTTAAACAACAGAAAGTGATAAATAAAAGGATAGAAAATAGTTTCAATCCCCTAAGTCTTCCTCCCCCCAAACTTATTCGAATTGCAGAGAGAATAAGTTTGAGAATCCGACGTAGGATTTGAAACTGTACCTCAAATGTTGGTCTTAGACACCAATTTTTTATCTCATTCATTCCCCAACTCGTGCAGCGTGAACTTGTGCCTGTTAGCAATCTGTGTCGACCAAGACGAACCCACGTCAATCGATGTGGAGCCTTCTAAGTTGACCCCTCCATCGGTCGAAGTGTTTCATATCGCAAGTCTCTATGTCGATCGACATGCAGCCATGTTGATCAAAATAGAACTCAATTTTTTTAAAGCTTCAACAAGGGTTAAACAAAAACAAAAACAAAAATCTAAAGGAACGACTGAACATAAAAGACTTAGTTAATGGGTTACCTCTCATCTAGTGCCTTAGTTATTGTCGTAGCTCGATACAATTTCCAGCACACCAAGGCGATCGAGTCCAAACTCTTCGACCCCTTGCATCCACAATATAAACATGCCGGTTCTTCACAACAGTGGTGAACTCGGAGTGAGGCAGCTTAATTGTCGATTTCACTGCTTCATTTCCTCGTTCCCACTTGATGGCTTCCTCATCTTCCGGCTCTTCTTCATCTTCATTAGCAGTTGCGATCTAGTTACACTCTTCATGCTTCTTGCTCTTGTCAATCAAGAAGGTAATTGATTCATCATTCCCCCTCAGAGTGATTTCACCTCTCTTACAGTCGATAAGAGCTCCTGTAGTATCTAAGAATTCCCTTCCAAGGATCATAGACATATTTGCATCTTCATTCATCTCATGTACCACGAAGTCTGCCCGAAAGATTAAGTGTCCCACTCAGATGAGCACTTCTTCTACAATGCCCTTGGGTCAAGAAACAAATCGATCCGCCATCTGATGAGTAATTGTTGTTGCTCTCATCTCGCCAATCTCCAGCTTCTTGTAAATTGATAGGGGCATTAGATAGATGCTTGCCCCCGTATCACACAGTAAATGCTGGAACTCTTTGCCTACGATCTCGATTGGAATCGAAAAGCACCCAGGATCTGACCTTTTGATTGGAATCTGCTTTTGAAGGAGTAGAATTGTTTCTTTTCGCTCATCAGTCTCTTTAAAAACTTTATGTATCCTGGGACTTCTCGGAGAGCTTCCACCAATGGAATATTGATGTTCACCTTTTTCAAGTTTTCAACAAATCTGGGGAACTAGGAATCCTCTTTATTTTGGCAAACTATTGGGGGGAGGGCATGTGAGGAAGAGGATCAACTTTCTCTTTTTCTTTCACCTTTTCGCCCAAGACCAGCTTCTGTTTTGAACAACTTGGTTCCTCGCCGGTCGATGTATTATCCCGGTTTTCGCGTCGGTCAACGTGGGAGCGTTGCTCAAAATCTTGGCCTATCGACCCTCTACAACGACCGATGCAAACTCTGCATCGGTCAAACTCGCATCGATCGAAACAGAGAGGTCCTCCGCAGGATCCTCATCTTTTTCTCCCCCAAACTTGTTTTCTGGCATGGTTGGTCCTTCATACTTCTCTCAGACCATAGGGCAATGGCATTGACTTTTTTTTCCTTTGGCGGATTCACCTTGGTTGCACTCTGGAGCTGTCTAGGCTTGTTCTGATTGCTGAGAGTGGTGGTGACCTGACTCAGCTAAGTATCCAACATCTGAAGGTGCTTTGTCATCAGTTGCATGTGGTTGGCCATTCCTTTGACTTCATTCTCTATTTTTCTGAACCAGTTATCGGAGCTTTTGATGAACTTCTGCAGTGTCTCCGCAAGACAAATTTTTTCTTTTCCACAATTTCTCCACCGGTTCACACATCAAATCCTGGTGGAGGGTGCTGAGCGGCAGATGGATTGGCATAGGAGAATCCAGGATGATTTCTCCAATGATTATACTGATATCCTTGATTTCCTCCACGGTATTTGTTTGGATAGCCACCGACATAGTTTACTTCCGCCCTTCTGGTTCCATGAACTGCTAGCACCCCCATGATAGATGTAGTCACCTTCCACTGGGACTATTGCCATGCTTTTGTCCACCACGACTGCTGTTGTAGCTTTGCTTGCTTCTAATTTCCCAATTTCTTCTCGGAGTTTCTTGACTTCAACAACAACATCGAACTGCGGTGTAACCTCGACTGCTTTGACATGTAATTGTCTCTCCGTAGGCCATTGATGGTTGTTCAAAGCCATATCAGCTAGTAATCTCATGCCTTCAGCTCCACTCTTCTTCATCAGAATTTCTCTAGTAGATGCATCGACTAACTCCTTAGTGTGTGGAGTCAGACCTTTGTAGAAAAGACAAACCTGCATCTCCAAGTCTATCCCATGCCCCAGGCACAGCCTGATCAACTCTTTCTATCTCTTCCAGATTTCATAAAGTGACTCGTCGTATCTCTGGCTGAAGTGAGTAATGGGAGCCTTTCTTTTGAGAAGAAGACTTGGCAGGAAGTAGTTGGTGAGAAATTATGCTCGAAGCTCCTCCCATGTCCCTATTTGGCTTTTTGTCGAGGCTAGCAAACAGAGACTGTGCCTCATCTCTGAGAGAGAACGAGAACAGTCTCATCCTCATGACATCCTACGGGATCCCATTTTGTTTCACCGTATCGCACACCTCAATAAATTGGTTGAGATGTGCATACAGGTCTTCGATAGCCTTCCCCGCGAAGTGGTTCTGCTAAACCATCTGAATCATACTCGTCCTTAGCTCAAAGTTATTGACATAGATGCCAACTTGGAAAACATGCTCTTCCTGCTGAGGTAGAAATCGGTCCAAGATGGACCGCTGCGGCCTGACCACCTCCAACTGTCTTTCACCATTATTTGCCTTATTCGTGGCTGCCAGTCTTGCAGCTTGTTCTGCTTGTGCTGTCTGTGCTGCCTGCAGTTGTGCTATGAGCTGCTGCAGTTCATTCACAAATTGTCTGTGCTCTTCCGGAGTCAAGTTCTGCAACGGAGCTTCCTGATTATCTGCCATCTCTTTATGCAGTTTCTCGTTCCGTTTGTTTCTTCTACAGGTCGCTTCGATTTCTGGATGGAGTGCTTTGAGGATTTGGTCCTTAGCTCTCGTTTTATGCACATGCGAATGGAAAAGGAAGAAAATTAGTCGGCGTTGACTGATATAAAAGTGTATCGACCGATGCAAAAAAAATCCCTATGTCGACCGAGGCACGCCCACGACGGTCGAAATAGAGACCAAAAACACACACCCATGCAAACACAAACATAAATTCCAAATCCATAAAACATCAAAACAAAACAATAAAAAGATATAATTTAACTATTTCCCAACAACGACGCCAATTTAATCGATGCTAAATTTGTATACAAATTATAGAAATGACAAATAAATTTATAATAACTCAAAGGTTGTCGAACCCATGAGGATAGTGCAATGAATATATCTCATGTAGTTCTTCAATTCTTTGTTTGGGAAATCCAAATTCAAAAGGTTTTTCGGGGTTTTGAAAATAACTTTTAAAAGTAATTCAAGTAAATAAAAACACATATCCTAGGAAAATCTACCAATCTGATAAACATGCTAGAAACAAATAATTCAAACCTAGAATATACTTATGGTGAAAAATCTATTAAAGTGGAATTAATTCCTTGGTTGGTCAATTAAAACCTAGATTACGAATGCCAGATTATCTCCTCTCAGTCTAAAAACACACAATAGTCAATCTCAATAAAAATCAAATTAATCATGCAATTGAATTCTTCTAGGTCGGACAGAAAATCTATCATATTAAATCCTCTCTTTTTGTTATCAATTTTCACCTTTGTCCATCAATTAACAACTAAAACATATTCCAATTTTCATTGCTAGATCCTTCAATTGAAAATAGATTTGAAAGAATTTAAACCAATTAGGGTTTGAATAATTTGATTCAAGACATGTATCACGGAAAGAGAAACCTTAACATCTGTTAAGGATTCTAGCTGAGCATATTGAAATTAGACATTAAAACAAAAAGTAAAGATTGCATTTAATTAACTTACTTAATTAAAGTACAGAAAAATAAAGGATTGTGATCAAGTTCTTCAAAATCTTGAAACTTGAAAATAGAAACTAGAAAATTAAATTATGAACTGGATGATGAAAAATAACCTAAACATGAGTTTATATAGTAGTAGGGTTAGGCATTTAGGTCATGAACTTTAGGGTTAAGTTGGAAAGGCAATTTTAAACTCAAATCTTGCCCAATACTTGAAAATTCGCACTTTCCCTCTTGAAACACATTTGCTTCAACTGACACAGGATTCACGTCGGTCGACACGCCTTCCTCTATGTAGATTTGGCATTGGGTTGAAGTCCTTACACGCCCAGCACCGATATGGCTTTGCGTCGATCGACACATAGACATTTTCCACGTCGCTCGAAATTCTTCCATGTCGGACGAAACAAAAGCTCTTTGTGGCGGATTTCTTCATCTTTCAATCAACTTTTCCCTTTTTCGATGTATTTTCCTACAAAACTTAGCACCATGTGTGTAATACCCTCTACAATATAATCATGCTCACTTTATTAAGTAAAACAAACTAACATACATAAAAGAAATAAGAAAATAGTGTGATAAGTGAGTCGAAATAAGAGTTTATCAGTAGCTCAAATGGGCAATTCCCCTCAACAATCCTAAAATCTTCTGGAAATGGCCAATTTCTCCTCTTTCTCTATCCTGAAACAATTTCGCAAAATACCCCCAACTCTACTACAAAATACGACTAAAACATTAAAAAAAGACATGAAAAACGACTCAAATGAGGTCAAATCTAGAGTTATGTAAGACACACACTAACACATACCTCTTTTTGCCTATACTTCGAAAAAAAAGAATCTACTACCAACCATCATTCCATATTATTAGAAATGAAGCTTTGCACTCAGCCATGATCGCCGAAGATAGCATAAGCGAGTTAAGGGTGGACTCACGAATCACTGAGATCGAGAGAGGGGGCTAAGTAAGGTAAGGAGCAGATGGGCACCAAAAGGTTTGAGGGAGTGAAGAGAGAGAAGTTGAGTGCGTGGATGAAAGAAAATGAGGCGAGAGAGGTAGGCGAAGGATGTAGTATAGACTATAGATGGAGAGAGGGGTAGGTGTCTTGACATATAAAATATGAGAAATATGAGGTTGAAGGAGAATCAACATTGACTATAACCAAGGCCACTACGATCAGAAACTTTATAGATAAAATCTCATCAAGTTTACCTTTGTCACGATTTAATTTATCCAAGTCCAAGCCAGCATCTTGCGCATTTTCTTTCAACTTTGACACCTCTTGATCTCTGTGAGTGAGTAACACTTTCATCTTGTCAATCTGACACCGTAACTTCATGTTCTCCTCTCTCATCTTAGCTATTTCTTTAGCCTGTTTTTCACACTTCTTGTTAATTAAGTTGAAGTATTTGTTGATTTGATTAATCTCCCTTGATGCAGTCGTAAATGCCGAACTTGTTTTTTTGTTCACACCTGAAACTTGTTCGAGAGAGGAGATGTTAGTGTCAGACTGTAAGTACAAGTTAGTAACATTCTCAATAGGTAGAACGTTTGAATTAGATCCATCAACAAGATCTTCTTCCATAGGTTTCTCCTCTTCACCATCAATGTCCTCAGTATTTATTGGTTGTTCATAATCTTCTATCGTAACATACAACATCACTTGATCGGTTTGTTTAGGTTCATCCTCAATGTCAGAGTCATCATTGAGGGTTGTGATAAAATTGAGTTTTCGCTTACGTTGCATAGTCGGACACTCATTTGTATAATACCCTACACCTGACCAACCATGACATTTAACATTTTCAAGGTAAGAAAATTCTTAAAAACGACCAATGCCACTTTTTGAAGAAGAATTACTCTCTTTTTTAGATGAACTTGAGGAACTATTGGAATAGTTGGATGGTATTGAAGAAGTGGAACTTTCTTTCTTAAAATTTATTTTCCCTTTCTTCATGGTCTTGAAAAACTTGTTAAATTGTTTTGTAAGAAGCGCCAATTTGGATTTTCCTCATCGAGAAAGTCATCATCTGACTCTTCTTGTGTAATAGTAGGGATGCCAATCGGGTTTCGAGCTAATTATATCTGGTTGTGGGCTATTCGGTCCAGGTTGAATCGGGCTAAAAATTCTTGAACCTAACCTTAACCCATTAGTTTTGGGGCTGACCTGTCGGGTTGGCAAGATTTACGAATTTGTTTTTATAAAAATTTTCTTAAAATATTTTAACAACCCCTAAAATAAAATAAAAAAGAAAATGATGAACAAAATAAATAAAAACCATCAAACAATAATATATTTGCAAAAAAATATAGTGATAAGTGGATAAAAGATTGTCCAATCATACTTTAAAAAAAACGTCAATCCTTATATACCAACTAATTTAAGTAATAGAAGTACAATCTTCAACATATAAGATAATAAAATAGGGATTATAAAATTAAATGTAGTTTTTCACTTCGGTGAACATCACATCGATAGACTAAAGAACTGGAAATGAAGAAATGAGGAGGTATTCTAGTTTGAAGAGTGACAAGTTGACGACAGTAAAAGAGGAAGAAATGTGAGATTTTTTTATTTAGGGGGAAACGGACTACGTTACTGGGGGATATAGATGAAGTTTTCGGTGACGGAAAAATTAGGTCTACAGAATTACGTGTTTATTAATGGGTGTAATAGGAAATAAATAATACTAGAATAATCAATAATAAAATATTATATATATATATATATATATATATATATATTGATGACAACTCTTTCCCTCTCTCTCTCTATACACACACACACACACATATATATATATATATCTACGGGCCGACCCGCAACCCACCGGGCTCAGCCCGTTCAGTCCCCCAACCCGTCGAATTTAACCTGTTCGGTTAAAAATAGTTTCGGTCATTGATTGGTCAGACTAATCTCAAACGTTGTGAGCATATTCATGAGTTTAGTGCCTCACTGCCAAAATAATTTTACTATGTTAATAGAAATCACACAGTAAATCGAAATACAAAACAAATATTGAATTTCTTCTTGATTCACTGTATTGAAGAAATTCAACAAAAGCTCACAGACTAAACAATCATAAAACAAAACTTAAAGCTCCTCTACCGTAGGATGCACTCTCCAGAGATCGATTCCACCTTACTCTTATTGACATTGTTTTGTTTAATACGTGAAGGTGAAATACTGAAAGCTTTGAAAAACTCCTCTTAATATTTATGATAATCTCGATCGCTCAAATAAATTTTTATGCTTGGCTGTGTTGCTTTGAGATAGAGTAGATTACCGATCAGACTTCAGTAAGAGTAGCATCTGCTTTCTCTCCTCCATCTTCTTTCTTTCATTTCTCCCCCATATTAATGGTATAGAGACCGGATTGAAACCTAACATCTTAAGTTTTTCAGCAGAGTTCTTTTAGCAAATGAAAACTTGTCGTTCTTCTTGATAGATCACTTATCTCGTACTTTTGAGTCATGATTTGCTTGAACTTTTTGATCAACTTCTTATTGCTTACAGTAAAAATCATATCACAAACATAAAGAGAGATGATTACAATGTCATTACCTTGATGCTTGACAAGGTTGCTTCACTTTTGCTCTTCTTGAATCTAGTGATGCTGAAGCATATGGCAATCTCGTTGTACATGGTACGAGGCGCTTGCTTCAGCCCATACAGGGATTTCTTGAGTTTGTACACCTTATCTTCTTTTCCTTTAATGTCGAAGCCTTTTGGCTGAGCAACATACGCGTCTTCCATCAACACGCCTTTGAGGAAGTCTAATTTGACGTCGAGTTGATACAACATCCATCCTTTGCTGGAAGCAAGTTCTATGATTGCACAATTTGTGTATTGCCGAGCAACTAGGGCAGAAGTCTCATCATAGTCAATTCTGGTTTGTTGCGAGTAGCCTTTAGCAACGAGTCTCACTTTGTTTCTTTGAACGGACCCAATTTGATTGTGCTTCACTTTATAGATCCATTTAACACCAATAAATTCTCTATTAATTGGCTTGTAATCGAGTTCCCATGTTTGATTTTTCTCGATTACTTGGATATCTTCATTTATTGATTTTCTCCATGCTTCTTTGAATGATTCAATAAAGCTTTCTAGTTCAACAAACCAAGAATTGCAAGTTGCATAAATATTGTTCAATGATTTATACCTCCATAATTTAACTTGGACTTGCCGAATTTGGTGAGTCAGGATTTGTTTGATTTATAAATGATACAGTTGCTTCATCATACTTTGTAGTTTCAGATCTTGTTGCTTCAGCATGACTTGCAGCTTCAAATGTTGATGTTATGGCATAGTGGATGCTTGAAGCAAAGCTTCGGTTCACCATTATGATCTTGGTAAATACCTTTGTTTTATTGTGCTTGCCATAGATTATGCACTCTTTGTTGTCGATAACGACTCCGTATCCTTTCTCTAAAATTTGACCTAGACTAAACAAGTTTTGTTGCAAGCTTTGGCACAAAGAAAACAATGGAGATATAGCTTGGACCATCCTTTGAGTTGATTGGGACTTGTACCTATTCATTTTGATCTGATCAGCTCCCCATTTCTAAGTTAGACTAGTGTTGTGACTTCTTCATTGAGTTTAGAGAATATTTCTCTATTTTGTGTCATGTGATTGCTGCAGCCGCTGAGCAACAACCATTTCTCGCTCTTTTGTGCTGCAGCACTGAGAAATCATAACATTTTACATGTGTCTCTCTGGCTTCTGGACGGGTCTCCATTTGATTTACTTGTTGAATATCTTTGGATCTGCAATCTTTCGCTAGATGACCAAAGAAATTACATTTGTTGCATCTTGAATTACCTTTAAACCAACAATCTTTCTCCACATGGCTAGATTATTGCAATGTAGCAAGATAAAGAAGTATGAAATTTACCTCTTCCTCTACCTCTTGAGTTGCAATTTCTTGATTGGTTTCCGATGGTGAGCTTTGATACGAATGCACTCTCGACCAATTTCTCGGAGTGCCTCAACAATCTTTACTCAAGTTCCTTGAGGAATTCCATAACTTCTTGGATCATTAGAGTTGATAGATCTTTCCTCTTCGATTATATCGAACTTGTCAGGTAGAGAAATGAGAATTCTTTCCACCATTCTCTTGTCAGTGACATCTTCACCAAGTGACTTCATTTGATTGATCAAATTGAAAAACTTGGTTGAAAAATCCTTTAATGTTTCGCTCTCATTCATCTTTATATTCTCGAGCTCTTTCCCCATTGATTGGAGTTTAATAGCTCAAACTTTAGCATCTTCTTGAAATTCATTTATTTACAATTTCTCACACTTCTTTGGTGGTGTTGGCTCGCATAATTCTTGAAAAAAAAAATTTGGTGACAACTCTTCGGATTATTGAAAGAGCACTTGTATCAGCCTGCCTTGATTGCTCCAACATCTTTGTGTTGTTTTCGTCTAGGTTGTCATCTCCAGCATGCTCTTCAAACACTTTTACTAACTAGCACTCAAAGTCTTCAAATTTTGGAATTAGATGAGAAGTCGGCGTTGAGGTTGATGCCATCGACTCTTTTGGGTCGGATAGAATCTTTTGGCTCATGATACCAACTGTTAGTTTTAGTTATGCTAGAGCTATGTTGGAGCATATTATTTTTGAGAGTATTCGATATATTTGATTGATTCAATATGATTCCATTTTCTCTGAATATTTGGATTGATTGATTTCTAGTGATTCAGATTACAATTCCTTATATAGTACTCCCTCCGTCCTAGTTTAATTGTCTCACTTTCCTTTTTCGTCTGTCCCAGTTTAATTGTCTCATTACTAAAAAATGTAATTTTTTCACACTCAACAATAAAATATTAATTCCACTCAACTTACTCTACATTCACACTCTTTGATTATTGTGCCCTGTCAACCCGGAACAATTAAACCGGACGGAGGGAGTACTTGAGATACATGAATCATTTCAATAGTCATATAAATGAATCTAGGTAATGTAGATACATGATTGTAACTAGCACTTAATGCATGAATGTAGAAATGTATAAATAATGATTAACACATTAATCTTGACAGCGTCGTATTAATGTTTAACGTAAGCATAACATGACATCATATTGTCAACAAGTTATTTTAAACCTAAATTATTCTTTTAGAATTGTAATTTCTTGTGATTTAGTTTAATTTTTCATGTTTAATACAATAGATTTTATCAACCGGCCGTTAATTAAGTTTTATTACTTCAAGTAATTTGTTTAACCATAGGTTATCGATATTCTTAATTAATAAGATAAATTGAGACTATTTTAATTTCAATTGGATATATCTAAAACAAGTAGCCATTGTAGAAGGTACGTAGTAGGGGCTTTTAAACAAATACTCCTATTAAAAGGAATTTAGATAGAGATTCCTAATAGTTAATACAAAAATTTATGATTGATTCTGTGAATGCCGATCATCCAACCCCCCGTCTGAAACGAATAGCGTTGAATTGAAGAATTTTGATTGGTGTATAAACATATGATGGAAATGATTTACAATTAATATTTTAACAACTTGCGCGCCTTGAGATCGTTCACTAGAGTGAAGACCAACATTCAAATCTATTAATCTACATTTGTAATTATAAGTTGCTGGTTACGAGTTATTGGGTTTAGAAAATTAGAATTAATTAATAAATAAATCCAACATTATAAGCTTCTCACAGGTAAAAATAAAATATGGAGCTGGCAGCGAAGAGCATAAATAGTAAAATGGAAAAGGTGAATGAATCACCAATGCAACCTTTCATCTACAAAGTACACAATCAGTTTATGCATAATAGCGACGACAAGGTTTACGAGCCTGCTGTGGTAGCAATCGGCCCTTATCATCACGGCAAACAAGGCCTAAAGATGGTGGAAGATCTAAAGCCCCAGTTTATGAAATCACTTCTTGTGCGCAAAAATGAAAAGGTTGAGAGATACATCTCAGCCGCTGCAGAAATGGAGCACGCGGCGCGCACTTGTTATGCTGAACCCATAAGCTTCACCTCAGCTGAGTTCGTTGAGATGCTGGCACTCGATGCCTGTTTCATCATCGAGTTTCTGTGAAAATTCAATGATGGAGATTTAGGTGATCATGATCCCATCTTTAAGATGGACTGGTTTCTTATTTCCTTGGAGAGCGACCTCATGTTGTTTGAAAACCAAATCCCTTTCTTTGTTCTGTGCAAGATGTTTGACCTCATCCATGAGCCAAACCAACATCGATTACTGATCCTACTGCTCTCTAGTTTCTTCGAAATGGATAATATCTATGGTTCAAACTGGAACAACAGAGACCCAAAGTTGGTGAAGCACATTCTCCATTTGGCTCACACTGTTTCGCGACCTTCATCCCAGCATTTCATCAACTTAAGCCCTTCATCTCAACCGAGGAGGGTCCCGATAATCCCTTCTGCCACAGAGCTCAAAGATGCAAACGTTAGGTTTCAGCTCAAAAGAGAATCAAACACTGTGTATGAGGTTGAGTTCAAGAACGGGACGTTGACAATGCCGACTCTCAGAATTGAAGATGAGACGGAGAGGTTCTTAAGAAACTTCATCGTTTACGAGCAGTATTTCCCCGGCAATCAACCTGCTTACGTGACGGATTACACGTTTATATTGGATTGCCTTGTGAATACTTTGAAGGATGTGGAGATACTTTCTCATTGTGGGATCATTGAGAATATGATGGGCGACAATCAAGAGGCGGCCGAAACTATCAACCGGCTTGGTCGCTCAGTGGGTATGTCGGGAACCAATTTCATTTACTATGATATGTTTGCCAGCATTAACACTCACTACAAGAAGCCTTGGAATAGAGCGAGGGCGGCGTTAAATCGACACTATTTCAACACACCATGGGCGTATATTTCCTTCTTTGCTGCTGTTGTGCTGCTGCTACTGACCCTGGCTCAGACTGTTTTATCTGCTCTTCAGCTATAATAAATCTTACTTATTTATATGCACCCTTCATTTCATCTAACATCACTTCTCCTTTTCCTACGGCAGACCAGAATTTTTCTTTTGTGAGGTATGCATTGTTTGTTTATTAAACACAATTATCCCTTTATTAGTAGATCTAAAAACATGGAAGCTGCATTTTTGGTTGGTGAAAGTTGTCATTGGTTCGAATGATGTGATGTTGGAGGAGGAGCAGCTGTTGATGTCCACTGCTGAAGACAACTAGCAATCACTCCTCAATCCCAGTAATAATGTGTTGTAATCCCATACTGTTTTCACTTTTGAGTGATTTTTGTTATTATTTTTGAGTAAATGGATAGTTGTGAAGCACTTTGAGATGCTCTTTCTACTACTTTTTATGTTCCAGGTGCATCACTTGGAATCTATTTCGTTTTGTTTTTATTGTAGGCCTGTCGTCTTTATTACTAACATACATGATTGATGATTCCTTAAATTTTTTTTTTCAAAACATTAATTGCACATCTTATATGTTCTCATAGAAGTTAGAACCCATGGTCTCTTGATCATAGGTAGAGTACGTCACCACTGTATCCCGAATTAAAAACATAATTCATGATTACTTTTTATGAAATAGTGGGCACATTTTTGACACGTAATGGAAGAACCATTCCTGAAATATATACTTCAAGAAAAGTCACAATAACCATGAAAAAAACTCCCGCGATAAATCTCTCTAGCTATGGATAATTTTTTACGCTACTAAGGATGTCATTAATATTAGGGGACGAACAAGTGAGAGAAAAAAATGACGAGGATTAGGGTTTGAGTTAAGATTTGGCTGATACACGTAAAAAAATGTATTTCTTATTTTACTCAATGAATATGAATTATAAGATAGATATTTATAGATAGCTAAACAAATCTAATCTAAGAAAATAAAAGATATACAAGAGATATACACAATATATGATTTATCTTAAGAAATATAAATCTATACATTTTTCATAAAAAGAATACGAAATAATATAAGTTTAAATCAAATCATTGATTAAGTTATCTAATTCCGATTTGTCAAAAAAAGGAAAAAAAGTACTCCCTCTGTCCCATGAGAATTGTCCCCATGGGATTCGGCACAATAACCAATATGGTAGAGATAGATAAAATTAATATTTTATTAGTGAGTGTATATTAACTTTTCATTTTAGGTAAGAGTTAATCCGGGGGACCTAGTGGAACGATAAAACTCATTCCCATGGAAGAGTTAATCCGGAGGACCCAACCGACGACCAGGCCACCAGCGCCTCCATCTACGATGGCCAACGCCGCCATGGCTCAACTCGAGGAACAAATGGAGAAGAGCTAAAGAGTGGTTATAGAAATGGACACACAGATTATGCATCTCCACGCGACCAACCACGATCTGCTCAAAGAAAATTTCTAGCTGCGCAAGGAGGTGGAAGGACTCAGCAATCGCCTGTTCGTTGAAGAGCCGACTTTGGCCTACTGCAGGATAACGTAACACAGGAAAACCTAGCCAAGGAGTTCCATGACGCGATCATCACTTACTCCCCTCCTCAGGGCAACACCGAGTAACCGCCTCATGGTAATACCGGGGCCAACTAGCCTCCTCGGGTTACTACTGACCGTGGAGAACAACCGGACCCATAAAGCAACTTCGAGAAGCACATGGAGGCTCGCATGGCCTTGTTCGAGTCCATCACAACCAGGGTCTTGGGGCTCTCCCTCCGGATCTACTGATACCCTACGACAGCTACACTGACTCTTTATTTATGTCGGATATCACCAACAGAGATATCTCAGCAAAGTTCGCACCTCATTCCTTTGCGCTGTAGATGGGACAACGAATCCCGAGGACCATATCACATTGTATAAGGAAAAGAAGCTAACAATGTCCATACCGGACAACCTCTATGAGGCTTGAATGGGCAAGAATTTTGGCTCAAGCCTGATCAGACCAACTCTCCAATGGTTTGTTAACCTCCCAAAGAATTCTGTCTCAACCTTCTAAGAGCTGCACTAAGCCTTCAGTAAACAATATACAAACTACAGACGAGTTGCGAAGCACCCCAACGCCCTCAACAGTATACGTATAATGAAGGGAGAATCACTCTGCTCCTATTTAGGCAGATTTAACCGCGAGCTTGCACCATCCCGCATTGTCCTCCCTAGACAATAGTGTATGCATTTAAGAATGGACTGGACATCACGTTAAAGTTGTATCGCGACCTCACAAGCCACCCAACCTATGACATGGACTCAATACTTAGCCAAGCATAGGCTGAGATCAACTGGGAAGAGAACGAACCGAACCGGATCGCTCGCATGAACAAACAAAAGGCAGCTGAGCTTGCAGAGGCACAAAAACATACTCAGTCGCAACTCGAGCCCATCAGTTTGAGGTACGTCGATCGAAGAGACTACCAGAACAACTGATGCTTGAGGAGGGATAATCCTTACCGCCGAACCCCTAGGTTCAACAAAACGACCTTGATTCCCTACAACATCAGCATCAACTAGAACTACCTGGTCACCAACATTCTTACAAACCTAGGGGGTGCAGTGAAGTGGCCAACAAAAATGAAATTCGACCCCAAAACACGCGACCAAAAGAAGTTCTGCAATTTTCACAATGACCATGAACATAAAACATAGGACTACCAGACCCTACTCTTGGAGGTTATCGAGCTACTGAAAAAATGGTTTACTAACAGAATTCCTCACCAACAAGGGTAAAAACTCTTAGATGAGGGGGAAGCAAAACACGAACCCTCCCAAGGATGTCCCCAAGGACAAACCATCACAGGCTGAGAGGACGGTTCACGAAAACACAAGTGGCTCTAACGGAGCAGAACATCCAAGTCTGCTGCAAAGAGAGACAGACGAGCCCTAAACCGTGATGAACCACGCGCAGAATTCACTCTTAAACATGAGGTTATCGAGTTCACCTACGACGACGCGCCAGGGCTCATTCATCCCCACTATGATTTGCTTGTGATATCACTCTTGATATCCAATTGCCAAGTGAAAAGACTACTGGTCAGTAATGGTAGCTCGACAAACATTTTTTTCTTACGAACCCTTTGAGAAATGCCGATCCCAACTAGCAAGATTGAGCTGGTAACCATGATGTTATATGGTTTCAACGATGATCAACATCAGACAGTAGGGGAGATCACTTTACTAGTGTACTGCGAAGGTCTCAACCTTGATGTGAGGTTCCAGGCGGTGACACCCCGTCCACACATAACGCTATCCTTGAACGTCCTTGGATTTATGATTTAAAGGCCATACCATCCTTATACCCCCAGGTGTTGAAATTCCCCACGCCATGGGGAATCCACACAATCAAAGGAGAGGAAAAGGCCTCGCTAGCTTCAAGGTTGTCTGTGATAAGTAGCACGCCAATCAGCCCCCTCGACTTCACAACCCAAGGATGAAGAGCTCGAGGAGGTCATCATCAAACCCGCTTATAAGACACGAACCACTTTCATCTAGTCGGAACTGACTCTGGAGGTACGCACCCCTCTAGTGCATTTCCTCAAGTCCAAGGTTTCACGTATTTGCCTGGTCTCACCGAGACATGACTTGCATCAATCCTTTGATCCTTACCCATCGGCTGCAAGTTGACCCAAATAGCAGATCAGTGCAACAGAGAAGGCAAAGTGTTTCCGTCGAGAAGAACAAAGCCATAAACGAAGATAAATAGAAGCTGCTTGACATCAGATCAGTAAGACAAGTTCATTACCCCACCTGGTTGGCAAACGTGGTGGTGGTTGATCGATGCTAAATCTGCATACAAATCATAGCATAGAGCAAATACATTTATAAAACCCAGAGGTTGTCGAACCTACAGGGATAGTGCTACGAAGGGAAATCATATACTGAATAAGGTTTTCAGATCTTTTGTTTGGGCAAATCAATTTTTGGGGTTTTGGGTTTTTCAAAACAAGTAATTTAAAGAGATAAAATTCGAATATTAAAAAGCACAGATT
>JAPKLW010001915.1:117873-136032 GCA_026898455.1 Plectranthus barbatus | reverse complement strand
GCTTCAATGCCCGCCTTAATCAATTTCTTCATAAGAAATTGACTGCTGGATGCTTTCCTTAAGAAGAAAGTGATCCCAATGATTGAAGATTCTAGAACCAGTTCAAGAATCACTCAGAAGAATGTCAGACGTAGTTAGACACTCTGAATGTTGAAGGCCTTTGGATATCTCTGGATTGTACCTTTCAACTGGACTGCTCTCTTGCCTTTTTGCTTTTTGGAATTTTTCGTATATCGGGTTTTGGTTAGAGAGTGAGCAGCTCCTGCATCTTCCTTTGACTTGCCTTTTATAGTTGTGTTCTTGAAGTTTGAGTCGACAGATCCGTTTAGACACAACGGATCTTTCTCCTTAAATGCAGGTAGCTATTTACTAATTTTTCTGCTTTTGGACAGGCTTTTCCGTCCTACTTCTGACATGGCTAATCGTCATGTGTTGGTCAGAATGGCGGTGTAGCAGTCGTTCTGGTTTGCTTTGCTGAGCTTCTACTAGTACGGGATGCTGGATCTTCTTTCAGCATGCTTTTGGTCTCCATGCACAGCAAGTGCTTTGTCTGCTACTCTGATTTGGTTTGCTAGCATCTTCAGCAGTTTAGGATGTGTTTGTCGAATGCTGACTCCTTAGCATTTTGTTATTGCTAGTAGTCTTCCTTTAGCATTGTTTGATGTTTGCTGAAATACTTCCAAACAGCCTATTCTATTACAACTCGATGTTTACCCTATACAGGACATTACATCAGTTTCTAAGCTATGCTAATGTTCAGCAATGATCGACCGTCTACTAAGGTTTGATCCAACAAAACCTTTTACAATAAGATCCTAAGGGTAATTTATGAATATTTTCCCAACAAGAGTGGTGTCAATTTTGCCTTTTCGAAAACCATTCTTGAGGAGAAACTAAGACAGCATCTCATACCAAGCTCTAGGTGTCTGCTTCAACCCATATAGAGCCTTCATCAGTTTGTAAACTTGATTTCCTTCTTCAAAGCCAGGTGGTTGTTCTACATATACTTCTTCTTTCAGCTCCCCATTCAGAAAGGCACTCTTCACATCAATCTGAAAGACTGTGAAGTTGTTGTGCGCAGCATAAGCGAGAAATAGGCAAATTGCTTTTAGTCTGGCCACTAGAGCAAAAGTTTCATTGATATCGATTCCTTTACATTCAGCATGTCCTTTTGCTACCAGTCATTCCTTATTCCTTACTATGCTCCCAAATTTGTCTCTCTTATTCTTGACGACTCATTTGGTGCCGATAACTGACTGATGAGTTGGTCGATCTACTAAGTACCAAACCTCATTTCTCTTAAACTCATCAAGCTCTTCTTGTAGGGATTGTATACTGAAAGCATATATGATTAAGTGTTTTGTACACTGGTCTTCATATATGTGTCGCTACAACGATTCTCGCTGTCTGATGAAACAAGCATGCAACGAACCATAATATCATATTATCTTGCCTATAGGAATGACCATATGGTGTGTAGGAGATCACAAAGGATCATATGAATCATTTGACCTAGCGAGATATAAATCGTATCACAGCTGAGACAGTCCCTGGATAGGCTGTCGGTCTAAGCTGCGGCACATCAGTTCATAAGTGGGCTTATCCTAGCTACTTGATGTGTCGGTAGATGGTTATGTATTGATGGGATCAACAGAGGGATGTGTCATTCTCATTGACATATGAATGAGCCAGATACCTAACATACTTCCTATGATCTTAAACCTAACTAAAGGATAAGGGGCACACACAGATTGACCACACTTTGATTTACCATGGTGGTGAGTCTTACATGTACTCTTACACCCGTATTTTGGGTGTTGGCAATTTGTGTGTGGCCTGCATAGGATGGACGTTTAGGTAAGCATATCCGTTTCAGGATGGTGACATTCCCTGAGGAGCTCACAAGGTTCATTATGCTAAACCCTGCAGGTTGAATTATTTAATTCAGGAATAAGTGAAAACGAGTGAGTGGTATTACTCAAGAAATAAGAGATTAATTAATTGTGGCTGATTGTCATAAGCCAAATTAATTAATGAATGTCCAAAACCTTAAATATTTGGATCATGTTAGTTTGGTGCAATCCGTTCCGAATAACGTGGTAATAAAGGGGTGAGTCAGCATTGTTACCGTAGTGAAGGTTAAAACAATGTTTTATTAATTAATTATGTTCTTGGTTGAACAAGGAAGAATTAATTAATAAAGATGGCCCACTTTATTATTTGCATCTGATCCCTGGTCTGGCCCATGAACTGCTTAAGCCCATTAGGGTTAGGGTTTCTCAAAACCCTAACACTATATATATATGTGCCTTCTCTTTATTAGATCAAGTGATTTTTTCAGTATATTGAGCAAATTGAGAGAGAATGATGCGGCTGATCCAGAGGGAGAAACTAATCGATTTCTCCAGATCTAGGATCCAACTTGGTAGATAATCCTCACCAGATTTCCAAGGAGCAAGGGAACAGATCAGAAGATTAGATCTGTAGGAACAATTTCCAACGCCATTGTTCAGATTCGAATCCAGATTTACTTTATCGTTATTGGCTCTGATCTAGATCTGTAGATCAAACGGTGAAGATCAGGAATTCCTAAATTACATGCTCTGCAATTAATTTTGTAGGAGCATGCATAGGTTCGCATGGTTTATTTAATTGAAATTTATTCCTGGTATCCTAAGAACGATCCTTGGCAAGAATTTAATAATGACAATTCATGTTGTCCATCGTAGACTCAAACCCTACAACTGGTATCAGAGCCAGGTTCATATTCTTAGGCTCTATTTTTGATTAATTGAGATTAAATAAATATGTATGTTCATGGATGGATTTAAATTGTTGATCACTGTAATTTCTACAGATTAATTATAGAAATAGTGGCAAATAAATTTGTAAACCCTGAGGTTATCGATCCAGGGGAATGAAGCAACGAAAAATCCTAAATACTAAATCAGACGTTCTTAAAATACTGGTTAGGAAAATCAATTAAAAAGTTTTGGTTGTTTTGAAAATCGCAATACTTGCTAATGAAAATTAAACAGGAAATTAAAAAGCTTTTGAAGTCAAATAAGAGAAGCACAGATTCCAGGGATATCTACCTATCAAGTATGACATGTATGAATGAATTGATTAATTCCCAATTTTAATTCCTCTTCGTAGTGAAACATCAGAAAATTATTACGAACTTCTTTGTTTGACAATTCGTAAAGTAGATTAATTAATTACCTATCTCCGCTCGGTCTCAAGATAAATTAACTAACTCCAAAGATCTACAGATTAATCCCTACAATCAATCTTCTTCAGTTACGACAAGAAATCAGATTATATTGTGAAAATCTCTTTCCATTGAAAACTATCACAGTTACGTCTCAAGTAATCAACTAGATAATCCTAAGATTTGGCCAACAAATCAAGATTATGTATAAGCACAGATTTCACAAACTACGAAGGGAAAGGGAAAATAATTCAATTAATCAAACATGTATACATTGATAATTCGAAACCCTAGAATCTGAGGAAGAGATTAGTTACACATATTCAGAGGAATATTCATCATAGAAAAATAAAACCTGATTTGAATAAAAACTTGGGTTGGAATGTCTTCCCACAAAACTCTGTCTTCAAACATAAACCCTAGAACTCTTGGAATCTCTAAAATCTGAAATCTGGAATAAAAACATGATTAAAATTCGATTTTACAAGGTTATATATAGAGGTGGAGGTGTATCATATCAAATCTAGGGCTAAAGATATGAAAAATCTCGAATTCAGCCAATTTCCCGCGCCAGGAGGCCCACGTCGATCGACGCAGCATCCCCGTCGATCGATGTGGAAAACTGAGGTCAGCCCCGTCTGCGCGGTCTCACGGTTTTGGCCATAACTTCCTCATCCGAACTCCGATTGACCCGATTCCAGTTGCGTTGGAGAGCTAACTGAAAGAATCATCCATTGTCATGCACCAATTGCTCGAATTCCTCCTGTGGAAAAACTCTTCATTGCTACTCTTACACGTCACTGCTTCCGGAACGGTTTTCTCGTGAGTTTAGGCCTAAAAACCTGCATAAACATCAAAACACACCTAAAACCACCTAATATTGACATCATGCATAAAATATATATATAAACTCAATAAAACTACATAAAATAGTATAAATATAATATAGATAAGTGAGTGAAATAATGAACTTATCAAATCCCCCAAACTTGAACGTTTGATTGTCCTTAATCAATAGGCAAGAAAGAAATCAAAAGATCAAGTGGTTAAAGTGCAATGCCTCACAAGATTCATCACAGTCAAGAACCAAGAATCTACTATCCACAAGCAATTTGAAAGAGATAGAAAATTCATCAACCGTGGAAGAACTCACAGGAAGTGTATCGCTCAACTCTCAAGTGTTTAAGGTAAAGATGAAAGCACTCAACAACATGTATGAAGAAATTTCTACCATAGGCTTGAAAATTTTCTAATATCTCCACTGCTAGAATGTGCACACAAGTCTAGAATCAAAAAGGACATTCATTAGGTTGTAATGTAGGCTTTTTGTGAAAGGTAGGGAAATATGGCCAAGTGACTAAAATCAATCAAGTTGTACTTCCTTAATCAATCCAAACCACCTTCTATTCATCATCCACCTCATCTCCTCAAATATATCAACAAATACACAACCTCTTTTTTTTTTTCTAGCTCATTTTGAATCTCTTATGCTCTTTACATAAATTTTGTATTCTTTTCTTTTCAGAGAGCTTATGAGAATTCTAATTATTTCTTTGAGCTTATTTATTTTTTTATTTTTATTTTTTTCACACATCTTTTCACCACTAATTTATCATATCTTATCTCGAATTCACCAATCAACCCCATACATACCACAATTCAAGACATGAGTGAGACAATATTTTTCTTAATCTCATAGACAAGGAAAGAAAAATTGTACAGGCTCAAAGTGGCTAACTAGGGAAAATTTTATTGTGAAGGGACAGTGTTTAGGATATTGGGTTAACAAAGATGGCCAAAAATCATTTTCTCAACTTGTGCACACTATGCAGTCTCAACACAGAAAATAGGCAAGTTCTAGAGAAATAAACTCACATGTGAATCTCACATCAAACGAAATAAAGGCTCAAATTCTCACACAAGGATTCAAAAATTTTCTTCCACAGTCAATTTCAAATCAGCTCAATCAGCATGCAAGTATAAGTGACAAATCAGTCCTATCATGCGGTATTCTACATTCATAGGCATCTAACCACAATCTCAATCAATTCAATACTCAACCCTCAATCAATTCTAATCTCACAATCTCGTTCAGGTTATCTCAAAACTCAAAAAATTTCCCCACAAAATAGCATAAAATAGAAATGTACGAAAAATTTAAATTAGAAAGCAGAATAAATAAAAGATAGGACGTTCCATCTCTTGTCCACATCCCCCCAAACTTATTTCCAACTCGAAGAGTGGAATAAGTTTGAAAATCAGACTAGAGAGGGAACGATACATGGTAGTTGATCTCAGACATCAACTTTTTTTATCCCCCGGAGTCTTCAATCACCATCATGGAGGTCGGGTCCAGGCAGGTCCTTTCGCGACCTCCTTTCCATCTTTGTTCTTGATAACTTGCATCCCCCGTTTCTTGGTGTCTTTCAATGTCCCCCCAATGGCGGACATGTACTTCCGTAGAACTCGTAGTAATTTTTTCAACTTGCCATACCTGAGGTGTGCCGGAAGCATCTTGAGTTCCAGGACCAGCGGATCAGAGTTAGATTGCAGTTTTCCCCGATTTGCATCGGTTGACATTGGTGAAACTGCCGCAATCCCTTTTCTACGTCGCGTTGCTTCTGTTGATGAAAAATCCATCTCTGTCTTCCATCGTGCGTCGATCGACGAGACTGCAGCGTCGATCGACGTAGTTCCTAAGGCTGCGTCGATCGACGGATGGTGTGCGTCGATCGACGTGAAGGCATTTCCACATTTTCTTTTCTTTTTCTGGCTGCGTCGGCTTGACAACCGCTTCTGTTTGTTATCTTTTTCATGTGTTATCCCCTCGGATACATCCAGCTTCATCACCCGATCCACGAGCTCATCGTCCGCCTTATCCAGATCTGAAGACAAAAACAAAGAGTGTAGTAAGCGGTTCTCCAGAAAGCCCGGATCAGTTTAAGAGAAGAAAAGGGAAAGGAGATCACCGGATTTGAACATTTGATCATGTGGCACTCTTCCTGGTAGCTCCCTTCATTATGCTTCTGCACTGCTTTGTAGATGGGGAAGGTGACCGACTCGTCATTAACTCGGAACGTCAGTTTGCCGTCTCGAATGTCAATCAATGCTCCAGCAGTCTTCAAGAAATATCTCCCCAAGATAAGCGGGATGTTGTGGTCTTCTTCCATGTCAAGTACCACGAAGTCTGCTGGAATGATGAAGTCTTTCACCTTCACAAGCACGTCTTCCACGATGCCCTTCGGGTAAGTGACTGATCTGTCAGCCATCTGCAATGATATGGTAGTGGGCTTGATGCTTCCGATCTTCAACCGCTTGAAGATTGACAGCGGCATTAAGTTGATGGATGTGCCGGAATCGCAAAGGACCTTCCCGAAGGTCTCTCCTCCAATGACACAGGGGATCGTGAAGGATCCCGGGTCTTCTCTCTTCAGCGGCATCTTTTTTGAATAATTGCGCTGCACTCCTCAAACAAATTGACCCTCTCGTGCTCCAAGAAGGGTCTTTTCTGTGAGACCATATCCTTCAAAAACTTCAAATACCCCGGTATCTCTCGTAGTGCATCAATCAACGGAATGTTGATGTTTACTTTCTTCATGTTCTCAAGAAAGCGTGCATACTTCTCGTTCATCTTTGCTTTGACAAACCACTACGGATATGGCAAAGGAGGCTTATACATTGGCAGAGCAGGGGCGGCCGTCGATCGACGAGTGTCAGCCTCGGTTGACGAAAGTTTTGATTCTTCGTCGATCGACGGGGAAGAATCGTCGATCGACGGGGCTTCACCTGTGATGACTTCTTCTTTCTCGGCTTCTCCTTCATCTCGGGTGTTTGTCCCTGCTTGCTTGGGCCCTTCATAGGTTTTTCCCCCTCTCAGTGTGATGACATTCACCTGGTTCCTCTAATTCTAGTTCTTGGGGTTCATCTGAGTGTTGCTCGGAAGTTTCCCCGGCTTGTGCTGGGCTCCGAGGGCATCGGCGATCTGGCTGACCTGGGTTTCTATGATTTGTACATGATTCTGCACCTGGTCCACTTTTGTATTCACTCCTGCAATTTTTTGCTTCAACTTGCCTACAGTATCAGTAGAGCCTTCCATGAACTTGGCCAAAATCTCCTCGAGATTTGGCTTCTTCTTCTCCACTATTGCTCCTTCTTGTACGGCAAATCCTGGTGGTGGTTGCTCTGCGGCTTGGGGGTTCGCGTAGGAAAATCCAAGATGGCTCCTCGCGTGATTGAAAGTGTAGGGTTGGTTGTGCTGCTGATTATGCTGCTGATATCCTCCACGGTAGTTGTTTTGGTAACCACCCATTTGCATAAAATTTACAGTGGCACAATCCCCCTCAGACGGAGATTGGACTGGCTCTACTGCAGCAACTGTTTTCTCCTGCTTCAGTGCAGCGAAGTCTTCCCTTAATTTTTTCAGCTCGGCTACCAAATCAAGTTGTTCGGAAACTTTCTCCACCACTTTCTCCTTCTCGACCGCCATCACAGGCCGAGTTCGGCTTGAGGACCACCGCTCAGTGTTGTTGGCCATCTTCTGGAAGAATTCCATGCCCTTCTTTTCGCTTTTTGTCATGATGGTGTCTCCCAGTGTAGTGTCCACCAACTTGGCGGTCTTCTCATTGAGTCCTTCGTAAAAAGCTTCTGCCTGTTCTCCTGGCGGAAAACCATGTCCGGGGCATGATCTCAGCAGTTCTTTGAATCGATCCCACGTCTCGCTGAAGCATTCATCGGGTCTTTGAGCGAACCTGATGATTTCTTTCCTTCTCTGCCTGATGACATTCGGAGGGAAGAAGTTCTCCAGATACTCATTCTTCAATTAAGTCCATGTGCTTATGCTCTCCTTGTCCAGTGCAGTGAACCACGATTGTGCCTTATCCCTCAGAGAGAATGCGAACAGACGCATTCGGATGGCACTCTTGCTGACTCCTCCAATCTTGACAGTGTTGCAGAGCATAAGGAACTTATCCAAATGCGCATAAGGGTCCTCAGTAGCCCTTCCTCCGAATTGATTTTGTTGCACCATCTGCACCAATCCGGTCTTCAGCTCAAAAATGTTGGCATTGATGTGTCTCCTTAAACCGAGGTTTGTGCCGGTTCTGCATGGCTTCCTCTTCTTCCTCATCGTCGGATTCCTTTGGAGGGTCCTGGTTATCATCCTCTTCAATGTCGGGATTGTCATCAAACAGTGGGTTATGATGAAGATCCCTTCCATTCGGATTGTTTCTCTCGAGATCTCTTTCCAGATGGTACTGTTGGATTTGCGCCCTCATAGCTTGGACTTCTTGGAGAAGCACAGCCTGCTCCTCTGCAGTTAGAACTGGTGGAGGCGGTGGTACGTTATCTTCCATTGTGTGATTACTTGAGCTTTCCTGAACACGCTTATTCCTTCGGATCTTTCTGCAGGTGACTTCAATGTTCGGGTAGTAATAGAGCGGGTCCTTCCCTCTAGCTCTTGTACTCATGCACTACCTGTACAGCAAAGGAGGTAGTAAGGTAAAACTGGAAAATAAACAAGACGAACTGAAATAAGAAAATTGAGAATATGAAAACAATGCAGCGTCGATCGACGAGCTATGGCATTGATCGACGAAAGGAAAATGACTTCGTCGATTGACGACAATTAGCGTCGATCGACGTGAAATACGAAAATGCGAGAAAAAATTCAGAAAATACGAAAATTACAGCCTAAAGTAATATTTCAGTCACAGATTTAATAGTAAGATTAATTCTATTCACTCCCCGGCAACGACGCCAATTTGATCACTGTAATTTCTACAGATTAATTATAGAAATAGTGGCAAATAGATTTGTAAACCCTAAGGTTATCGATCCAGGGGAATGAAGCAACGAAAAATCCTAAATACTAAATCAGACGTTCTTAAAATACTGGTTAGGAAAATCAATTAAAAAGTTTTGGTTGTTTTGAAAATCGCAATACTTGCTAATTAAAGTTAAACAGGAAATTAAAAAGCTTTTGAAGTCAAATAAGAGAAGCACAGATTCCAGGGATATCTACCTATCAAGTATGACATGTATGAATGAATTGATTAATTCCCAATTTTCAATCCTCTTCGTAGTGAAACATCAGAAAATTATTACGAACTTCTTTGTTTGACAATTCGTAAAGTAGATTAATTAATTACCTATCTCCGCTCGGTCTCAAGATAAATTAACTAACTCCAAAGATCTACAGATTTATCCCTACAATCAATCTCCTTCAGTTACGACAAGAAATCAGATTATATTGTGAAAATCTCTTTCCATTGAAAACTATCACAGTTACGTCTCAAGTAATCAACTAGGTAATCCTAAGATGTGGCCAACAAATCAAGATTATGAATAAGCACAGATTTCACAAACTACGAAGGGAAAGGGAAAATAATTTAATTAATCAAACATGTATACATTGATAATTCGAAACCCTAGAATCTGAGGAAGAGATTAGTTACACATATTCAGAGGAATATTCATCATAGAAAAATAAAACCTGATTTGCATAAAAACTTGGGTTGGAATGTCTTCCCACAAAACTCTGTCTTCAAACATAAACCCTAGAACTCTTGGAATCTCTAAAATCTGAAATCTGGAATAAAAACATGCTTAAAATTCGATTTTACAAGGTTATATATAGAGGTGGAGGTGTATCATATCAAATCTAGGGCTAAAGATATGAAAAATCTCGAATTCAGCCAATTTCCCGTGCCAGGAGGCCAGCGTCGATCGGCGCAGCATCCCCGTCGATCGATGTGGAAAACTGAGGTCAGCCCCATCTGCCCGGTCTCACGGTCGTCGTCTATGCATTTGGGTAGCCATTTGCATAAATTCAGCATTTTGCTTATGGGACATAAACGACAACTGAACTACATAAACAACGATCGCCAATCACGCTTTACGGGTCACCGATCGCGTTTTAAGGGCCAAATTTGGATGTATTTCTCACATATTTTTTGATGTACACTTGCTAGAAAATATATAAGGTTCATGTTCTCCGTTATCACATGCGACATTAATCGGTCGTGAGGTACCTTTCTTGCTTGACACGGAAGTGTTCTTCTTGTTTTAAGAAATTTTTTTAAAAATCCGTTAATGTACTCGTTGATTTTTTTGAACCATTTTGAACTCACAATCATCACCCGCACATGATATTCTACCTTGAAATTTTGGATTTTTCATTAAGTTTGACAAAATTTGATTGGCTAGGAATCGATTTACATCACTTGGCTTGTTTGAGTTACATAACTTACGCAAATAAAATACCATAGTATAATAGCATTAGTTAGTTTGCTATGCAAATCCTACGTCAAAAGATGATGCTTAGTCATCCCCGTTCATGGGTTAATCACTTCCACATGCGATTCCCATCCGGGCAAGTGCATTGCTGCCTCTTGTGCAAAGTGGTGGTGTATTTCATCAAACATGTTCCATGCCTCCTCATTGTTATCCTCGTGGCTGACTACACCCCCAACGGGCTCAACTATTTTCCCATTCAATGGCTCTCCACCATCTCCCGATGGAGGTGTGACGTTTAAAAATTGCAACTCACCATTTTCCCACCCATTCAAATCACCTTGCTCTTCCCATATCTCTTGGTCGTCATTTGGTTCTTGCATTTCTTTATCCCCTTCTTGGAAGTCACCCTCTTCTTCGGGCTCTTCTTCCGGTTCCTCTTCTTCCTCAGGATCCTCTTCTTCTTCGAGATCCTCTTCTTCTTTCTCATTCGGAATTGCAATGAGATTGTTGTGGGGTGGTGGTTGGGGTGGTGCTTCATTGGGGTACATGTCAGCTCTTGCTAGTCGGTACACTCTTTGTGGTGGTCTTCCCCGGATTCCATCTACAATAAATGTAGTCATGTTCTCATCGTACTCCGGCGGTAGCCTTGGTTCTTCGTCATATGGTTCGTTTGGAGGTGCTCCAAACTCATCATCCCTATTCCATATCAACTCCATTACACCATCCGCATCGGCGAATATCATATTCCGGTCCGGGTGTGCCCTTATATACCACCTAGCTTGTGCCCATGCCCAAGGGTGCCATGAGTGAGGTAGCACTTCCTTTAGCCTTAGGATCGCCCTAGCGTCGTCAATCCCATATTCTTCTACATTGATCCAATTATTGCAATACTTGTTCACAAGTGAGCGCACATTTGGCTCTACGGAGTTGTTAGTGTTGAAATATATGTCAAGCATAGCTCCTCATCGAGCTTCTTCTCAGATTCTCCCCCCTAGGATATTCCTAAACATGGCTGCAATTAACGAAATCAAAGCGGGGTTAGTTAATCATATAAATAATTGACTTAATAATCAAATAAGGTAGGAGAGGTGGAGATGTTTCACATCGGTATAATGGTTTCCATTACCATCTTGTTTGAATAATTCATGGTTATCCATTTGGCATTTTCACAAGATTCTCTTGTGTTATTGCCTACTTAGAAATGTTTATTCTAATTGCCCATCACATATAAACAAGTACAATCCAAAATAACACTCCATATAAGCGAAGTTCTCATGTAATTCACATAAGTATGTGATTATCCCAATTTCCTCATTTAACCATATGCTTCACACTCAATCATGCACCTCATGCTTCCATTTAAATCATGCATAACTACCATAATCATGCCCCAAGCTTCAACAAGTTCTTAATTTTAATGCATGCTAAAAATTTATTCCTCAAAATCGGCCACCTCTATTCATGCTTTTCAACATACAATCCATAATCATAAGCTTCAATTGCGTACCTCAACTTTGGCGATGGTGTGGGGCGTTGTGGGATTTAAGAGCACTTGATTAATCAACAATGAGGTTCAAAATAGTTTGCATGACCAATAACTCAAGCAACATGAAAAGAAGAATTACATCAAGGAAATTCGATTTCAAGTGGCATGTTCATGGTCCAAAGAAATTTCATGTCCAAGGAATAAGACATGATCTCATATGGCATGAAGTTGATCACATGATTGATTTCAAATAGACATGTTGATCATGATCTCAAAGTATTAATTAATGAAGGACATTTGCATGCTTTATTAAGGGTTTCAAGTAACAACAAGTCAACAAGGTGCTCATTAGAGAGTACAAGTACCAAGGGTAGAAATAAAGACATGTTTGTGCAAGTGCGTAGTTCAAAATCAAAGGAAGGCAAGAAGGAAATGATACAAATAGGCATGCTTGAATCAAGAGAAAGACTTACATGCTCAAAGGAGGATAATGTAATAAGGCATGCTTGATCAAGAGGACATTTAGCATTTCAAAGGCAATGAAAGTAAGAAGCGATTAAGCATGCTTAAACAAATGGAAGAATTCAATTTCAAGGATCCAAAGAAAAATTAAATATCATAAAGCATGCTAGGTCAAATGAAATAACCCGTACACAAGAAGATAGGAAGATACGAAATAACTGAGCATGCTTGAACAAATGGAACAAATTGGCATATAAAAAAATAGGAAGGTAGGGGACAAGTAAGCATGCTCAACAATTATTCCAAGTAGAACAAATCAAGGAAACATGTAATTTCAAATAAGCATGCTACAAATCAAATGACCTCGAATCAAAGAGGTTCCAGTATAGAGAAAATAAACCTAGGCTCTGATACCACCTTCTGTTGCGCTCCCAAATTGGGCCTATGCGACAGTCCCACGTGCGACCAAAGTACGCTAAGGGATTTAATGGTTTAGAAATAATTTTTAAAATTTAAGCGAAAGCAATTCTTGTTTATTTAAAATAATATGGCTTGATTGAATGGGTTGGCGAAATATGATTTAAAGAGTATCATCAAAGAAGCTTGAGATAGACAAATATAATTTCAAATCACAAGTTTTCAAGTGACACTATGTATGGAGACATAGCATCATAGCCCTATACTGAATCACCATTTAAGAATAGAAATTTCGAAATCATGTCATAGGATAAACGAGAGAAGGGATCATGCTTAGGGATTCGAATAAATTGATATATATTTCAAGCTTCAAAAGATAGATTCCACAAGTGGATTAATTTGGTTTACATGCCAACAAAAGATCAAGTAGTCATGCAAGAATGGTCAACAAAATAGGGAAGTGAGATTTACATGCCAAGTACAAATTTATTTAAAATAGATTCACATTGAACCACACCTTCCCACAATCGCCACAACACACCCGCCATCACCATCACCATGTACCTACATGTAGGGAAAACACATGTAGGGGCTAAGTACACGAATGTACCCAGTGGACACGTCGTCCCAAAAACAATACATACATATATTTTGAAATCACCGTTTCACACAAGCATGACATGAGGGTTTTATCAAATCATTTACTCATGCATGCCAAAACAATTTATCTCACATGATTGCGCAACTCTTTTCATTTGTGGTGCCATTAACAAATGATCATGAAATTATGGGTTGAGCCCTCCAAATGTATTATTCAACAAATCATGTAATCAAGCGTACATGGGCTAAGCCCTCCAAACAAATCATGCATTCATGTATACATAGGTTGAGCCCTCAATTCCCCTTTCCCACCTTATTCCTCCACAATGATAACATCAACTCATAATAGTGTAAATTATGCATTGTAAGGGCACCAAAACATTTTACGGTGTTCCAAACATTCAAGATGAAAACATTCATCATCATTTGATAAAAAATTTTGGAAAACAATTTTTTATATAAAGTAGTGCCCACCTTATCTTGTTGTAGTGTTGGATTACTTATTTCCACTAGTGGAGGCTTGCTTCCCAACGTCAACCACACCTAGGTAAATAATGACGTCGTGTTACTAGGTGTTTTACTTGGGCATGCACATTCATATTCATGTTTACATATATGTCCTAAGGTATTACGCATGTTTAAAGGTCTTAATTGGTCTTATTAGTCTTGGATTTAGACTTAGTAAATTCCTTCCAGGTCTTAGTTATATTTTGCTTAATTTCAGATTTGCGCAGTCATATAACAAGTTGCATTATTTCGTGGCCTTAATTTATTTTAGGCTCAACTTCTACATTATGAAATCAGACATATCAAGGTTTACTCTCCATTTGACGGATCTTAAAATTTCCTCACGGATTGGTCGGGGCAAACTAATCAATTTCGGATAGGGTTGAGAGTCTGAAGAATAGGGCATCATTTTCTAAATTCTACCCCGAACAGGATAAACGTCCAATTAAGCTGAAAAGTTGTAGTTATAATATTTAGGGTGTCTATTATAAGCATGTAAATATTCATAGCCGAACTCTTAGAATTTTATTCTGAATTAAGCAACAATGTAGGTCGTACAGAAATGACACATGATTTTGTAAAGGCTAGAACTGTCAATCTACACTTCATTTGTAAGTAAATCCAAATGGAACATACTTCTAACATCTTAAGCTATAACATTAAGTAAAATCATACTAATCTAAGTTCGTATGACTGACCTACAGAGCTCGTACTCTCACATCCAGAAACAGGGAGATTATGAAATTAAACCTCTAGTTCAAATCCATTATCAAAACATTTTTAACTTAATTTTAGTCTTTTTCAGACCTTAATTACCATCATAATTAACATATAATCTTTTATAGACATGTTCCATGGTATAATTCACATGCTAGGTTCAACTTTCTCAAGATCTATACATGCAAGGCTAGGGTACTCTTGATCATACATGGAACTTAATAATACCCTAATTAGAATTAAAATAAGGCTAGGGAAAGGTATTACTTGTAGTGAAATTTCAGATTTTAAGTGTTGGTAAGTTTGTCCCTCTCTAGGCCTCTTCTTGCTTTAATCTTTATATCATTGAGCTCCTCAACTTGTATAGCTTCTAATGGCTCCTCTTCTAGCTTGATTCTTTGACTCTCTTGATCTTGATGTCTTCAAAAACTTGAGCTATTGTTTTCATTAGCTAGAGGAAGGTGTGTAGAGAAGCTTTATGCGAAAAAGGAGTCACTTTGGCTTGATTTGAGGGGTGTTCTTGCTAAGTTTTGGTGGCTATTTTAATGGAGTTTCAATGGTGGTTTGGAGGAATTAGGAAGCTGGGAAAATGATGAAGGATGTGAGGGAGAGAGGGAGATAGCCGATGGTGTAGGGAGAGGGGAAGTAGATTAAGTGTGGTGTTGGAGAAATTACACATTTTCAATTCTATATCATGATGGCATCCTCCATTACCCTCTCTAGCCTCCAAGTGGATTAGGTGGCATCTCTCTATGATATCCTTTTTGGTCACTTCCCATTTTCATTACTTAATTTTTATTTTTCTTTATTCTACATTTTGCATGCAATTTAAGTTGTAATGATGATTCTTGCAATATGACTTTGTGTCCTTCTCCCTTAGTTGCAAGTCTTTAATCTAGTGTGCCCTTAGTAGTCATTTAGCTTTGATGTGATTTATATTTTATCATTTGCGTTTTAATAAATATATTAGTTTGAAAATTAATCCCATCACCTCCCAATCCACCAACCCAAATTAAGTACTACTTATTCTGTATTTTTCAAAAGAATTTATTGATTTGATTTCATTTATTTATTCTCAAATCAAAATAATATTAATAATAATAAAATCCCCTTTTTCAAGAGGTATTATATCCTAAGGTAGTCACCTTGATTAGTTTAATCCTTGATCTTAAATAATATGATGAACTCTAGGAAATTAATTTATTAATTTCATCACCTTTACTTAGCATTATATCATGCCCAATATTTTTAATTGTTGAGGGTGATCATATAATACAATGTTGGAGCATTATAATCTATTTCCTTGTTTAGCCAAAAATTTCATGTATCGGCTCAAGAATTTTAATTCCGAAATATTTCATCGGAATTTAAACTTCACAAAATAAATATTTGGTTCTATATAATTCCTCCTCTTCTATAAAGCATGATGTCGAAAATACTTGGGCAATTTCTTTCAATTTGGCCATAAGGTCGAAACACGGGCCTCACAAATTTTATCCTGGTATTTGCCTCGGAATAATTCCGTAAAATTCACACGCTTCACATTAATTTCCCAATTATCCATTCTCATAAAATGTGGGCTTAAATTAATTCATTGGGCCCATTAACTATATGGCCCTAGATGTCATGGGTTTATAATTGAATAATTCATTCTTGCTTTCGTCGTACCGTCGTGCGTTATTATTTAATTAATTGTCAGGATAGCTGGAGAAAATGTCTCATCATAGTCGATCCCCTTCTGCTGTGAGTATCCTTCGTCCACTAATCTAGCCTTAAACCTTTCCCCTCCTTTTTCTGTTACTGATGACTTTCTTGTGTAAATCAACCCACACCCAATAGCCTTCTTCCCCTCTGGAAGAACATCCAGCTCCCATGTCTGATTCTTTTGTGCATCTCTTCTGCCATGGCAACCTTCCACCTATCTTTATTCTCACAAGAAACAGCTTCCTGGAAGGTACAAGGATCCACACTAGTGACAGTAAGAGCAAATGCCACAATATCCTCATAACCATACCTGACTGGAGCTTGTATATTGCTACGCCTTACTCTATCCCGAGAAAATTTTTAGCTCTCTGGCTCATCAGTTGTGCGTGAATCATCATGATCAATATAATTATCAGGTACAGAACTCGAACTCTCTCCTCTATCATGAACTGCTGGAACATGTTCTAACTCCACTTGCACCTTATCTTCATCTAATCCCAACATTGATTGTTCATCAAACACTGCATCTCTAATGATCACCATCTTCTTCTCAACCGGATCCCAAAACTTGTATCCCTTCACAACTTTCTTATTGCCCAGAAAAATGCACTTCTGGTATTTTGCATGAAGTTTTGACCTCTCATCAACAGAAATATGAACATAAGCAGGACAATCAAAAATCTTAAGATGATTAAAAGTAACATCATTACCTGTCCATATTTCTTCTGCAACCTTTCCATCTAGGGATGCACGTGGTGATCTGTTAATCAGATAACAAGCCATACTAATAGCTTCTTCCTAGAAACTCTTCGGCAATCCTGCATTCAGCCTGAAACACCTCGCCCTTTCAGCCAGTGTCCTATTAATCCTCTCTGAAACACCATTCTGTTGTAGTGTTTTACGCACTGTAAAGTGCCTCTGAATCCCATCACCTCACAAAAATCATGAAACTGTAAATCTGTGTACTCAGTACCATTATCAGACCTTAAATACTTGATTTTCCTACCCGTCTGGTTCTCCACCTCAGCCTTCCACAACTTGAATTTAGCAAAAACCTCAAATTTTTGCTTTATAAAATATACCCAAACCTTCTTCGAAAAATCATCAATAAAGGTCACATAGTACACAGAACCACCCATGATATCACTCTAGCAGGACCCCATACATCTGAATGTATATAATCCAGAATTCCTTTTGTCTTCTTCTTCCCAGTCTTGAAACTGAGTTTTGTTTGCTTTCTCAGAATGCAAAACTTGCATAAATTGAGTTTCCAAATTTTAACACCATGCAGAAGCACCCTCTTATGCAGTTTAGTCATGCCAAGTTCACTAAGATGTCCAAGACACATGTGCCACAGTTTCCTGTTATCCTCTTGATGCGGCTAATAGTTCAATGGAATTAAACTCTCAACCACACAAAGAATAAAATATCAAATCCAGGTTCTTCTCCGTTTCGCCTGCTAGAGTACCGGGATACTACGGCAAAGATCTTATAGCTAGGCAAAATTAATCGTTGAGTAATTTTTATCAACTAGGCAAGTAATGTAAACCTATGCTAACAATGTAAGACTAACATGAATCAAACAAGCAATTGACATTCACTCAATCAATTCCTTTCTCACTTTGGTAAACCAAAACACACAAATGCTCAAATTAGGAAGATAGGATGTTGATATGAACTTGGATGCAATCAACTTAGGTAAATCATCGATGTAAACACATTTTAATTCCTAATTGGATGAACTATTACCCTACACTAGTCAACCCCCAGTCACGGTGAACCAACCGTAGATGATACTAACGTCCTCAAACCATCACGTTAT